>JANAVB010039220.1:3024264-3104264 GCA_029216955.1 Iris pallida
TTTCATCTTCCAGTACCGCCGCATGCCTTGGGATTGCGAGACTATAGCTACCTGTCGATGGCACTGGCTTGAGTGGACAGATATACTTTTTTCGTGTCTGTCCTCATTTACTGCTGAGGAAGTGAGGGTTGTACATCTTGATGGTATTGGGCCTCCTCACTCTTACCCACAAAATGCTTCTTGGCTGCACAACATTCGCCTTGTCCACCTGGTATACCGCAATCGCAACACTGTCTACTTGAGCCTTACTTGCCCATAGTAGTTCTTCCGACAGTTTGGGAATAGTCAGCTATTCTTGGACAGTCCCCAGCTCTTGCCTGGATTTTGAAGGTAGCGTCCTTGACGGCATCAGGCCTGGCACTATTATAACACGGTTCATACCCGTACCAGCTTTCAGTTCCTGATGCCGGGGAGTCAGGGAGATCTTGTATTTGGCGTCTCTATACCATGTCATGGCGAACAAGACTCCTGTTGATTTTGACCCGAGTACCAGCTTTATTGTTGGTACTGGCTTGGAGGAGAAGCCCAAGGGGTGCAAGGCGAGGAAGAAAGGAGAACACGGTTGCTGCGTCGGACTCGGGGTCTACCAACGCCGATGAAGAGGATGACGAGCATGATCCCGATAACTCTCTCCCTCCCAGAAGATTGGAGGCAGATCACTGTCTGTCGTGCCTGGTCCTTCACGCAACGAAGCAGACGTGAGTCCACTGTTGACGGCATAACTTACTCCGTAAAACGTGATGGGGTTAAGCCTTGCGAGCTGCTCATTAGGGAGAGATGCGATGTTGCCGTCATTTCGTAGGTAAATTGAATTACAACCATCTTCTTCTTTAGCTCTTCTTTTTTCTGAACTATGACCTAATCATTTTTCTTTTCTCTGTAGGCATCAGAGAAGGGACTTTCCAGAGCCGGCTGCTGCCTCTACTCGACCCGGCTCTAACTACTCTAATAAGATACGAGTGCCGGGATTCTTACCGTCGGGATCCTCCCAGCGACGACTGAGGTTTCCTCCAGTTGTTGACATCCCAATCTAGGGTGACGTGGGCTCTACTGAACCCGTCCCTAAGACTGCTAAACTTCAGTCGGGCGTTGATCCAGTTGTATCTCCTTCCGGGGTGGCTGTGGCAGAGGAAACATCTGTATTCGTCTCGAATGTCGTTGGTTAAAGACTACGGCGGCTGTGAGTGAACCTTGGCCTCAGCAACTCTCCCCTAGTAAGATAAGCTAAGTCATGACTAGTGAGGAGGTTTATTTGCTCTATCATCACATCTTTGGGTTAAGCTGATTGATGGTGGCTCCAGACATACAGGTCATGCTCCTTCACTGCCAATGATGGATATTATCAGGGGAGTTCGCCAGAGGCGATCTGGTGGACGAGAATATGCCTCATCCTCCTCCAGCTTACATTGAGGGGCCTCCTGCTGGATCGAGTTCAGGAGAAGCGGCGGAACGGCCGGAGCAAGGAGAATTGGTCCCTGCACCCTCCTCTGTTCATGTGGCTCCGGAGGTTGACCTTTTCACCCTGCCGAGTCTTCAGATCCTTCGGGTTGTGGAGGAGGAATTGGCCGCTATTCAAGTATCTTTTCACTCGAAACTTGTTTCCCTTGTGGAAGGAACATCAAGTTCCGGTGCATCTTCTTTGACACTGCCAGCTACTCTTCCTCTGACGTCGTCTTCTTTAGAAGTCCTGATGAATCGTCAAAGATGTGGTTGACAGTTTCTACCGCCACCTGAAAGAGGGGTTGAGGCTGCCGTGGAGAGGGGTACTTCTTTTGCCTTGGCCCGTCAATGCGCCCGTGGCCAAATTGAAATCCTTAGAACCCTCCCCGGTGGGGCAGGGATGGTTGAGCTCCTGGAGCCCAAATTGCTAGAGGCGGATCAGCTTGTGGCCTAGTTTCAAGTATTACGGCAAGTTGATCTGTCTTCAGCTATAGATCAGGAGGGCCTTCCTCATTACTGCCATGGAGAAGGTAAGGGATGCACGAGAAGCGTCCAAGCCGATTATAATGAAGGACCTCCGCGATCTCTCTTTACAGTATGATCAGTTGAGCCGCAGGGGAGAGGATTGCATTGCTCGGAAGCGTCCGCCTCCCGTAGGATAATTGATACGAGGGAGCAGATCCTCGAGCCCCAGAGGAAATTGGCTTTCTTGGAATCTGAGCTCGAGGCCTCCCCACGGATAAGGAGCTAATTGTTCAGAGGCCGATAAGGTCACCCGAACTTCTGCTGGCTTGAGCGTGCTCTGAAGAGGCTTCAAGATGGCTGGTGGCTCATGCGTATTGGAGGATACAGAGCGGTTGACTCAGGAGGTCGAGTGCCGGGCCAAGCAGCGATTTGAGGTCGACAGCCGTACTGAGGGACCGTCTCAGAGAATTATGTGTTGCCGAACCGTAGTCGACCTTTTTTCCCTTTCTTTCTTTGTTATTTTCCTTCATTGTAATAGGGACGCGGTCCCCGAACATTTAGTACTTTTGTTTTTCAATAACTGAATGTTTACACCATACATCATCTATTGTGCTTGGTATTATGATGTTTGCCCCACTGGAGGACTTTTTGTGGACCTATTACCCTTGGCATACCATGGTTTAGGTATGGATAATAAGTTTGATAGAGATACCTAGAACGATTCCGTGGAGAGACATAGAAGTTCTTGGTATTGGGCGAAAGAATGCCATGGAACAGCTGGGCTCCCAAGGCATATGATAATGAGAAAAGGGCGCATGTACTAGGGAACCTAGTATAGCATTTATGGTTAACTGTGGACATTTGTGGTCAACTGTGGACATTTGTGATCAACTGTGGACATTTGTGGGCCTATTATCCTTGGTACCCTGGTTTTGGGTACGGATAATAAGTCGAGAGAAAACCAAAATATATCAGCCAGCTGTCTACATACAAAGTATACTCCAATATATGGATATCTGTATGTACACATGAGCTGTAAAATGTAGTAACCATGAAGCTAATCTCATCCACAAACCAATATATCATAAAATAACTTATTAAAGTCATTTGTACAAACGTTGGGCGGAGACAAAGTCCACTACCAACTATCTCAAAAAAATATACAAGAAGTGAATCGATAAAATATCAAACGAACCAAGCGCAATTCTCTTGAAGAAGGAGAAGATCACGGCCTTGGCTAGAACACCTGCAGTAAATCATGAAAGCATACACCTGGAGAGATAACCAGGTCCTCAGAGGGACGTAACAAGATACAGAAAGAACATGCCATGTAACTGCATAAGTAAAAAAATACTATAAACTATAACACAACAGGGTACCTAACCATCTATGTGATATGCACTTTGAGGACAACGTTCTACGCAGGGGCTGTAACGGATTCACGCAAGCAAGTAATAAAGAGTGGCCGTCAAGTAGCGCTCATCCAAGACACTATCGGTGGGGCAGCAAGTAGCGCTCATCCGAGTCACTATCACCCATAAATGTGTAAAAAGTAAATGTAGCCCCTACGCTAGTAGCTGTCCCCTCCCCCCAATGATACTATACATGCATCGTAACCACGACACACCAACACGTGTCATTTCCACAACACGATTTATATTCAATAACTGTCAAGTCTTCTAACATGCATCTATTGACAGTTATTCCTACGCATGCGCACGGGTGATCAGCCAACACGCAAGTGACCACTACATGATACTCACAACTCACACCAACTCGTGATACAATCGTGACAAGTTAATGACATGCACTCTATTGACGGTAGTCACTTAACTCTAGGTCCACATGCAAGAAAAAATAATAAACAAGGAATATAGATACAATAACTGAAATAAAATACAACTAAATAAGCAGTAAATATGGCAAGGTATCTTGCCTGATTCCGTGCTGTAAATATGAAACGCGCTCCCGCGTCCACGCCTCCGGAACCCGACGCTCCTAGATAATTAATTAACTAAATTAAGTCACTACTTATGAAACTTACGATACGACTTAATTAGTCAAAGTAATGTGTTAAAATTATATTCAACTCTCATGGAACCATTTAGATCCATACAATCACACACAGGTTCCACGAGACATCGAAACACAGTTTTGGGTTTCTAACTTTTAATTAGTCGGTTATGCCCCTACTTCAATAACATACTTAAAAATCATAAAAAATCATAAAAATAATATTTAAACTAATTTTCTACAGATTTATCTCTGAAATTCCAGAATTAATATTTCTAAAGACATTTATGACTAGTTGATTAATAAGTCATAGTCTACCCGAAACTCGCCGGAACATAGTTAATGACCAAAATTGCTAAAATAACCAAAAATATATTTTAAATAGCAATAAAATAATTTATTTCATAGAATAAATTAGAGGTACAAGGGTTGAGTTATACTACAAGTTTGGACATTCTAGGTCAGCGGTTACCCGAAATTAGCTAGTTTTGACCTACAATTTTTTCGACCAGATTTGAGTTGCTAAAATCGTGAAAAATACTTAAAAATCCTAATTTATGTATATGAACACACAAAAATTCAGTTTCGAAAATAGGCACCAATAACTCAAGTTCCTTTACAATGGGGTTAATTTTGATCCTACCGACACATGAATATTACGCATATATTTCATGAAACCTTTATGGATGATTATACCTAACAAAGCCATCAAAATATAATTTCTACAGAATTAATAACATATTTTCTACAGAATTTTAGCAAAGGTTTTTAGAAGAAAAGATTTGGGTTCTTACCAAAGATCCTTGCTAGAAAGGTGATGATGACTTCTCTTCACCAAAGCTCCAATATTTTTCGCTATCCTCGCTTGCTAATCCTCTCTGTGAGTATGGAAGATTGATAATGCTATAGAGGATTGGATGGGGGAGATGGATTTTTAGGGTTTGTTTTGAGGGGTTTCGGGGATGTATGGTGGAGAGATGAGTTTTTGTGAAGGATGGAGAGATGTGCAATGGAGGAGATGATGTATAGATGCTATGGGGAGTTTTTGCTGAAATTATGGAGAGGGAGAGGGTTTTGGTCGGCCAAAGGTGAGGGAGAGAAAGATTAGGATTTGGTTAAGGTTTGGGATAAGTTGGTATATTTAAACATATCCTTAAATAAATTTTAAGCAATCTAGGATTTAAATCCTATTTAATTTGATGCATTTGGCCATGGGGGTGTTGCTTGGCCAAAATTAGCATGGTGGGGGTCCACTTGGCATGATTTGGTTTTGGTGAGTTGGCAAGTTGATTGGATTGAGGATTTAAAAAGGGGTTTCCTAATATAGAACTATTTAATTCTATCTATGTAATTACACTACAAAATCTGAATTAAATACAAATAAATATAATTATTAATATTTATTAATGCCCAACATGCCTACATAGGTTGGTTTGGCTTGGAAGAGGTTTGGGAAGGTTCGGTGCAACCGGGTCTCCTAAAAAGTCATAAAGGCTTTCTTAACTAATTAATTAAATAAAAATATAACTTTGCCATAATTTGAATGGTTAACATGCAAGAGATTATAATATGACCATGGCATTCCTAACATGGCTAGCATACTAGTTAAAGCACCCGACTACGCTAGGCATGCCATACTTTCTAGTCGTCTTGCATATTCAAACTCAACCATGGCTATAGTCCTTTTATATAATATAAATAAGATAAATAAATTAGAATTAAATAAAATCCAAAAATAATTTAAATATTCCTTTAAATTATAAGGGGTTTTACATCCTACCCAACTTATGACAATTTCGTCCTCGAAATTAAAAATAATCATAATATCAAGAATTGCGAGATTTTGTACGGAGGAGAGTAGGTACGTCAAATCTTAGGTCAATTTTTGAAAGGATGGAGGGGTGGTTGTCATAGGAATCCCAATTGACCTCATATTCTACAAGATGGGGTATGCTTCCTTCCAGACTCTACCCAACTTATAGAAGTTGGCCACCCGTAAAGATCGTCGTCATTACAAGACCTTGAGGAGGACAATTTCTAGGGAGGGGCACGAGAATAATGGACACTTCTGACCGCAGTCTTGGATTCTAAGTGAGCCTCGATAACACCATAACGTTCTTGGTCAATAACAACTATAAGAAAGTTACTACAATCAAATTGTCGCTCTAGGGGTCATGCTTCTGACAAGCTGGTAGCGACCTCTTGTTGGAATATACTAAGGTGTGTCGGTTCAGAAGGATTCGTTCTACGTCTAACATGGAAAACTAAGAAGTGAGCTTAAAAACTTAGAGAAGAAGAATTTATGGCCAAGTGATGAGAATCGATGATAATTAAAGAACCAGGCTATAGAATATGATTAGGCAAGTGTTTTGAAAACTCTAAGTCAAAATGACTAATATGTGTGGGCTGATGTTTGGTGTTGTGTAGGAGGCATGCGCTTGTTGGAAGCATACGTCATAGGTGTGCGTCTTGCATAGATCTTGAGTATTAGTTTAGTTAAGGGAATGGATCGATATTTGCATGGGTGAAATCGAATAGGTCGAATTTGGGTCTCTATGGTTTGTTTTGAGGAAACAATGTGTCATATACGTGGTAATTTTTAAATGGAGCACTGGAAAGTTCGTTTGCGTGGGACATGTATGTCATGTGAGTAGCATGACTAGTCTAGTTCGTGAGTGTGAACTTTGTCGAAAGAAAAGGCTAGTATTGTGCTTCAATTATCAAAATCACGGTCGAGGGTATCACATGATACGAATATGGGTCGACGTTATGAACCATTGAATTATTAGTCTAATTGGAACCAATCATTTCCAACCACTTGTTAATTCCAAAATCTTATATGTTCCTTAGAGAGGCTTGCGATCTATTTGCCTCAAAATTTTTTACTATTGATTTAAACAAAAATGATTCTATGATTGACTTGAAGAATTTAGGTTGCAATCTGTTACCGTAGTTATCTAAAACGATCAAAGGATATAAAATGCAAATAAAAGATCGTTTCATAAATTCCATACAGACGGAAGAACGGTCACGATTGTAATCCATTCTGAGAGGTAGAGTATAATAAGTTCAATGTTCTACCCAACTTATAGAAGTTGGTTAATCGGGAAAGCACAGTAATAGGGCTTCTAAGAAGGTCAAATTTCAAGGGTATAGAAGTATGAGGTATTTCCAATCATAGTCACAGACTCTATAGGAAGTCTAGGTATTATCTATTTAATATGGCCCATATATTAATTATGTTTGGTCAAGACAGTATGAGAGGTCTTGGTCAAGTATATCCGGAAGCAAGTTGGTACCGAGAGATGCATAACATAGGCACGAAGAGATGCAGTTACGAAATCTATGGAAGGAGAATTAGTGAGCCAAGAGGTGGGACCTACATAATAGGGGTGAGGGCCTATTTCATCAAGTTTGGTTTTATAGTCCCAATATGGCGATGGGCTATGATGGGTTTAACTGAGTCTCAATAGGTTCCCTAATTGGACTTCAATCTTTGATTGCATGAACTTTAGATTTTAATCTATAGTGGCTGGACAAAATTTTGTAGAATTTTAAACCATCCCTATTAGGTTAGGGTAATGTAGAATAGGTTCAAATTCAAGTGGTTGGGCAAATTTCCGTCGGGTTGGTAGAATAGGTTTGTAAGTCGTGAGATGCGCCTTCCGTGACTTTTGTGTTTAAGTAGCACACAAGGCTCTATTGAGTGGCACACTAATGGCATGTGCGTGAGGGCTTCGAGTAGATCACAACCATATATTGGGCCAAAAGATTTGAGTCAAGGTTGGTCTCTAACTGCAGTCCGAAAGTACATCGATGTTATGGTAAGGGTTATCGCTAGTCCCTTTTGACCTGAAAGCCGTATCATAATAATAGAGTCCAAGGAGATGTGTTTGTGTGGGACATGATATGTCTACTTGAAGGTGGACTCGTTTAAGTTTTGCATATAAATTTTGTTGGAAGGTAACAGCTAGTATTACACTTCAAATATCAAAGTCACGGTAAGGGACACCAAAAGATCTAAAAAGAAAGTGGGAGTTCACGAGTCACTAATTTATCATCCTAGTGAGAACCAATTTACCTCAATCAATCGGTGATCCCCAAATTCCTAAAAGTAAGAATGGCTACAATCTATTCACTCTAGAGACTAGGATATGGTTTTAGGAATAATGAGGTTAGGAATATTTGAGTCGCGATATGTACCTTGACATTTGGTAATAATAAGTCACGATGTGATCGATAACATGATAGGGTAGTTGTGAATCAGTTTCGAGGATTGTACCCCGAGTCCTAATAAATGGAAATGATCGCGTATAGTGGTACCTGAGTCGATAAGATGGAATGACCCGCTTGTCCATGGTATACGAGAGTCTATCGGTGGAATAACGAACTCTAAAGCACGTCATGGGAAAGATCCCTAACTACTAAGTCGTGAATTTCTATTTGTGTCAAACCTGCCAGACTATAGTCACAAGCGTTCTAGAGGTATTAAATGTAGTGCTCATGCATCACTTGTTGATTACTAATACAATAATGACGGGCATCATGCTACATATTTTGGCTAAGCTGGTGAATGTGTTGTTCTAATATTATGTCACTTCTTTGATAATAGAATTTTGTACCTAGAGTAACATCTGCTGAATCTCTAATCTTGGAATGGGTGTCTACCACGGTCCTTGCAATGCTTGTCCTTGTTTTGGTCTATTCTTGTCTAAACTGTGGGGGCCTAGTCAAGTAAGGTTTGAGTTAAGGCATACGGGTTGCTAGTTAAGCCAAGAATCAAGATGAATATTTGGAGACTCACAATAAATGATTCCTAGAGATTAGATAGTCTCATAGGTTTTGGTTTACCCAAGGGTAAGATCTTACTCATCTTTCAAGCTCAAATGACTAGAAGGTCACGATATTACTATTAGGGTCGAGGGAAGGACGAGCAACTTTAGGCAAGGTTGTAGTATATGGCTTGGCCGATGGTTGCTATACTTGTGCATATAACTACCATGGCCATGGGGATACTCTGTATTTATCTATCAAATATGAGCGTTCGCCTTTCCAATCAGTGAAAGACAAAAGCAATAAAGAGTTCAAGAAAGATGTCATTGAATACAATTACGTAATTCAAAGGCGAATGTGTAATTCAAGAAATTGTCAATGCAGTCACGGATGAGATCCTAGATGCCTCTATATCTCAATCCACGTGGGATAATCATATGAAGAGCGAACCAAGTGCACTATGGTTGATCAGACCATAATACATTGATTCTAATTAGACAATATGCTTGTGGGCGTCCCCAGTATACATATGTCATGAACAAGCTCGACAAAGAATAAGCTTGCAAAACTAGGCTATAAATAGCGTCGTTATTCATGGTAGTTTAAAGTATAAGTACGGGAGAATACGTTGAAAGCAGTAATAAATAGTTCGAGTTTCACAAGGATCTAAGTCTTATCCGGTGTGCTTGCGTATACAGTCGTCCTACTGGTTCTTGTATCAGGCCTTATTTGACTAATGGGTATGGGCTACGAAATATCTATATTCTAGATAAACATCTCTCCTACCCATGCATATATTCATTATCACTCTGTTACACTTTAATACTAGGTTAAAAGGATACGGGTGGTAGGTTGTAGTCATACCACTCAACTTATGAAGTTAACTAATGGAGTAATTGAGGAATATAACACGTATACTCATATGAGTTATCTCTTAACCTCCCTATTCAGTACGAAAGGAGATAAGATTTGCAGTGAAAGGAATCAAGGAGAAGGAAGTCAAGATAATAGGACGAGAGTTCGAGATTTGGAATTGAGAGAGAAAGTCAAGCTTGTGGATGAGATTCCTATATCCTAATCCTATATGCAGGTTCACATCGGTACATTAGCTTAACCGATGTGACAAACTCGACCTGCATGGGCCACCACAAAAACATGTAACGCCCCAGTTCCGAAATACGTAGGACTAGAAACGTATCATGCTAGCTGTCTACATACAAAGTATACTCCAATATATGTATATCTTTTATGTACACATGAGCTATAAAATGTAGTAACCATGAAGCTAATCTCATCCACAAACCAATATATCATAAAATTAACTTATTAAAGTCATTTGTACAAACGTTGGGCGGAGACAAAGTCCACTACCAACTATCTCAAAATAAAATATACAAGAAGTGAATCGATAAAATATCAAATGAACCAAGCGCAATTCTCTTCGAAGAAAGAAAGAAGATCACGGCCTTGTCTAGAACACCTGCAGTAAATCATGAAAGCATACACCTGGAGAGATAACCAGGTCCTCAGAGGGACGTAACAAGATACAGAAAGAACATGCCATGTAACTGCATAAGTAAAAAAATACTATAAACTATAACACAATAGGGTACCTAACCATCTATGTGATATGCACTTTGAGGACAACGTTCTACGCAGGGGCTGTAACGGATTCACGCAAGCAAGTAATAAAGAGTGGCCGTCAAGTAGCGCTCATCCAAGACACTATTGGCCGGGCAGCAAGTAGCGCTCATCCGAGTCACTATCACCCATAAATGTGTAAAAAGTAAATGTAGCCCCTATGCTAGTAGCTGTCCCCTCCCCCCAATGATACCATACATGCATCGTAACCACGACACACCAATACGTGTCATTTTCACAACACGATTTATACAATAACTGTCAAGTCTACTAACATGCATCTATTGATAGTTATTCATACGCATGCGCACGGGTGATCAGCCAACACGCAAGTGACCACTACATGATACTCACAACTCACACCCAACTCGTGATACAATCGTGACAAGTTAATGACATGCACTCTATTGACGGTAGTCACTTAACTCTAGGTCCACATGCAAGAAAAAAAAATAAACAAGGAATATAGATACAATAACTGAAATAAAATGCTACTAAATATAAGTAGTAATATGGCAAGATATCTTGCCTGATTCTGTGCTGTAAATATGAAACGCTGCTCCCGCGTCCACGCCTCCGGAACCCGACGCTCCTAGATAATTAATTAACTAAATTAAGTCACTACTTATGAAACTTACGATACAACTTAATTAGTCAAAGTAATGTGTTAAAATTATATTCAATCTCTCATGGAACCATTTAGATCCATACAATCACACACAGGTTCCACGAGACATCGAAACACAGTTTTTGGGTTTCTAACTTTTAATTAGTCAGTTATGCCCCTACTTCAATAACATACTTAAAAATCATAAAAAAATCATAAAAATAATATTTAAACTAATTTTCTACATATTTGTCTCTGAAATTCCAGAATTAATATTTCTAAAGACATTTATGACTAGTTGATTAATAAGTCAGCTAGTCTACCCGTAACTCGCCCGGAACATAGTTAATGACCCAAAATTGCTAAAATAACCAAAAATATATTTTAAACAGCAATAAAATAATTTATTTCATAGAATAAAATTAGAGGTACAAGGGTTGAGTTATACTACATGTTTGGGACATTCTAGGTTAGCAGGTTACCCGAAATTAGCTAGTTTTGATCTATAATTTTTTTTGACCAGATTTTAGTTGGTAAAATCGTGGAAAAATACTTAAAAGTTCTAATTTATGTATATGAACACACATAAAATTCAATTTCGAAAATAGGCACCAATAACTCAAAGTTCCTTTACAATGGGGTTAATTTTGATCCTACCGACACATGAATTTTACGCCTATATTTCATGAAACCTTTATGGATGATTATACCTAACAAATTCCATCAAAATATAATTTATACAGAATTAATGACATATTTTCTACAGAATTTTAGCAAAGGTTTTTAGAAGAAATGATTTGGGTTCTTACCAAAGATCCTTGCTAGAAAAGGTGATGATGACTTCTTTTCACCAAGGCTCCAATATTTGCTCCAATATTTTTCGCTATTCTCGCTTGCTAATCCTCTCTTGGTGAGTATGGAAGAGGTGATAATTGCTATAGAGGATTGGATGGGGAGATGGAATTTTTAGGGTTTATTTTGAGGGGTTTCGGGGATGTATGGTAGAGTAGATAAGTTTTTGTGAAGGATGGAGAGATGTGCAATGGAGGAGATGATGTATAGATTCTATGGGGAGTATTTTCGGCTGAAATTATGGAGAGGAAGAGAAGTTTTGGTCCCAAAGGTGAGGGAGAGAAAGGTTAGGATTTGGTTAAGGTTTGGGATAAGTTGGTATATTTAAACATATCCTTAAATGAATTTTAAGCAATCTAGGATTTAAATCCTATTTAATTTGATGCATTTGGCCATGGGGGTGTTTCATGGCCGAAATTAGCATGGTGGGGGTCCGGGGGTCCACTTGGCATGATTTGGCTGTTTGGTGAGTTGGCAAGTTGATTGGATTGAGGATTTAAAAAGGGATTTCCTAATACAGAACTATTTAATTCTATCTATGTAATTACACTACAAAATCTAAATTAAATATAAATAAATATAATTATTAATATTTATTAATGTCCAACATGCCTACATAAGGTTGGATTTGGCTTGGAAGAGGTTTGGGAAGGTTCGGTGCAACCGGGTCTCCTAAAAAGTCATAAAGGCTTTCTTAACTAATTAATTAAATAAAAATATAACTTGTGCCATAATTTGAATGGTTAACATGCAAGAGATTATAATATGACCATGGCATTCCTAACATGGCTAGCATACTAGTTAAAGCACCCGACTACGCTAGGCATGCCATACTTTCTAGTCGTCTTGCATATTCAAACTCAACCATGGCTATAGTCCTTTTATATAATATAAATAAGATAAAAATAAATTAGAATTAAATAAAATCCAAAAATAATTTAAATATTCCTTTAAATTATAAGGGGTTTTACAACCTAGTATAGCATTTGTGGTCAACTGTGGGCATTTGTGGTCAACTGTGGACATTTGTGGTCAACTGTGGACATTTGTGGGCCTATTATCCTTGGCGTACCATGGTTTTGGGTACGAATAATAAGTCGAGAGAAAACCAACATACTTACTCAGAGGTAATGAGGACGTGGTAAATATGAAAGTTTTTTCAATGGAGTCTTCCTACTCAGAGGTAATGAGGACGTAACAGGAGTCGATACCATGAAGGGTACATAGAATAACTCAGAGGTAATATGGACGTGAAAGTTCTACGTGAGGGACGATTTGTTTTTGATGGAAGTGAAACAACTCAGAGGTGACATCGACGTGGTTGTTTCGAAAAATTTGTGGATATTTTACCCTGTTAATGCACTGAAAGTGCGGGTACTAGATCATGAGGAAGATGCTCTTTTAGGAAGGAAGTTCAGAGGTATGATCATACATGACTTACTACCCAGAAGATGCGATATAGATTCATTCAGAGTGACCAGAGTGTAAGTTCAGCGGTACCTAAGGGTACATAACTTAACAGTCCGGTAGATTTGGAGGATGTCGTTTAGACATAATACTTCTTCAGGAACTTGCTATTAACGGGCAACATAAGCAAGTCTCTATTTTGTTTTGCGAGGCGGTAAGCACCATTGGAGAATATAGCCTCGATGACAAATGGGCCTTCCCACTCTGGCAGGAATTTACCGACAGTTTTGTGAGTCATAACCATCGACCTCTGAACTGCCAGAACGAGATCGCCCACTTGGAATGTTATGAGTTTAGCCTTCTTGTTGAAGGATCCAGAGATGCATGCTTGATACAGCTCAATTTGCTGTTGAGCTAACAGGCTCTCCTCATCTAAGGCCTCCAACTCTTGTAGCCGGCGACGGTAATTATCATCCGTGGTCAATCGATAGGTGAGGGCGACGCGGAGTGAGGGGATTTGAGTCTCCAGTAGGAGAACTGCCTCACTGCCATATACCAGAGAGAATGGTGTGTTCCCGGTGGTCGTCCAGACTGTAGTACGATACGCCCATAAGCATTCACCAAGCTTTTCGTTCCAATCGCGTTTGTTGGAAGACACAAACTTCTTGAATAGCTTGATTATAGTTTTGTTGAATGCTTCTGCCAACCCATTCATCGCCAGATTGTATGGTATTGAAGAAACATTCTGGATCCGATGTTTGTCGCAAAACCAATAGAAGGCGTGGCTTGTGAACTGTGGACCATTATCGTGGATGATCCTTCAAGGCAGTCCGAAGCGATATATAACGTGATGTTTGAGGAAGCTAATCACATTTGACATCTTCACCTATACAAACGGGACAGCTTCCGCCGATTTGGAGAAGTAATCTGTAATTGCCAGTATGAAGCGGTGCCCTTTGGATGAAGGTGTGGTGATAGGACCAATGATATCCATTGCCCATGCCTCAAATGGCCAGGATGCCACCATTGGGTATAAGAATTCAAATGGTTGGTGTATGAAATCTACATGGACTTGACAAGCTTTGCACTTTCTTGCGTAGTCTATTGCATCTGCCACCATCGTAGGCCAGTAGTAGCCCATCCGACGAAGGCAATCTTACAATTTTGGGCCAGGCTGATGGGCCCCGCAGATGCCGTCATGTGCTTCACGTACAGCTTCTTTGGCTTCTGTATTGGATAGACACCAAAGCAGTAATCCATCGTATGACCGCTGATACAGCATCTTTGTTTCTGTATCGTAGAAGAATCTGAGAGAACGTCTTCTAATAGAGGTGGCTTCTTTCGGGTTCTCTGACAAGATGCCATAACCTGCAAAGTCGATAAATAGGAGCCTCCAATCCTGTGTCTCATCGACCGTCAGGGCAGAATAGCTCTCAGCAAATTGGACGGTATTTTTGGGACAGACCAACTCATGGCCTATTACGTCCACCAAATGATGAGTATATTTTAGGACCGCCAGGGAAGCGGCCAATCCTACTAAGGTGTCGGCTTCAATGTTCCGGAGTCTCGGAACATGTTCTATAAAGAACCCTTTCAGAGACGTAATGATGGCGATCGCAGGGGATCATGTCTTCATGACGAACTTCATATGAACCCCGAATCTGATTGATGATTAACTGTGAATTGCCATATACCTCTAGGTACTCTACCCCCAGTTCTTTTACAAGTTGGAGGCCGATAACCAAGGCATTTTACTCGGCCACGTTGTTCGAGCTGGGTTCTGTATAGGAATATGCCCGGTTGATCACCAAGCCAGAGGGAGAAATCAGTACCACTCCGACCACAACGACAATATTGCCTTTGGGCCCGGTTCTTGAAGCACCGTCGAAGAACATTCGCCAGAAATCATCGGAAGCCATGTTTGAATTGGCGACCTTGTCTGGAATCTCTTCGTATATTCTGGTTGACTCCGAACTTGGATGGGCTGCTAAAAAGTCTGCCAGAGCTTGACCTTTAACAGCCTTTTGCGGAACGAAGATCATGTCGTAGAGAGACAATAATATCGCCCAGGTAGCGAGGCGAGAGCTGAGTGCGCCTGGCTTGGTCATGAGAACCCTGAGGGGATTAACTCGAGATATGACATGGATGGTTTGTCCTGTAACATAGTGTCGCGTCTTCTGGATAGCGAACACCAAAGCAAGACATTCCTTTTCCACAGCGGTGTATCTATGCTCAGGCCCAATCATCATTCGACTGAGATAATAGATAGCTTATTCATGCCCTACGTCATTATTTTATGCTAGTAGAGCACCGAAGGAATGCTCCATCGCTCGTACATAAAGCAAGAACGACTTTCCAGCAACCGGGGACACCAGAACTGGAGGATTTGACAGATATTCTTTGATGTTATCGAACGCGCGTTGGCACTCTTCATCCCATACGAATGAGACGCCCTTCTTCATGAGGTGGGTGAATGGTTTACATCGCCCGGAGAGGTTAGAGATGAACCTCCTGATGTAAGCTAGCCTCCCTTGAAGGCCTCGGAGTTTACGGAGATTTCTCGGGGGACCCATCTCCATGATTGTCTTCGTCTTCTCCGGATCTATATAAATTCCATGGGCAGTAATGATAAAACCCAGGAATTTTCCACTAGATACGCCCAAGAAGGATTTGGTGGGATTCATCTTCAAGTTGTGTACTCGCATCAAGTCGAATACCGTCCTCAGATCCTGCAGATGGTCTCCCTTAGAGCGGTTTTTGACAGCAATATCATCAACATAACACTCCACGGTCTTACGCAGGTGATCTCTGAAGATGAAACTTATGGCTCTTTGATATGTGGTACCGGCATTCTTTAAACCGAAGGGCATGACTGTGTAACAATACATGCCAATCGGTGTTCGAAATGATGTATGCTTTTCGTCGTCAGGAAACATCTTAATTTGGTTGTATCCTGATAAGCCATCCATGAATGACATGTATTCAAAGCCACATGTGTTGTCGACCATGATGTCCGTGATGGGAAAAGGAAACTCATCTTTAGGACATGCTTCATTTAGATTTTAGAAGTTGATACAGATTTGAATCTTTCTATTCTTCTTGAGGACTGGTACTATATTGGAGACCCAGTCTGGATGTTGCTCCTCCCGGATGAAGCCGCTGGCTATCAGTTTGTTGACCTCAGCTTCGATAGAATTTATGATGTCCGGGCGGAAGCGTCTTTGCTATTGCTTGACCGGCTTTGCGTCTGGATGAATGTTGAGTTTATGAAGTACAACCTCGGGGTTTAGCCCTGGCATGTCTTTATAGCTCTAGGCGAACACGTCAATGTACTCTCTGACGAGTTACAAAAGTGCCTCCCGCACTTCGTCTGTCAGGCTTTTGCTGACAAAGATTGGCTTTGGAGAAGACTCATCGCCGAGGTCAACTTGCATAACCTCATCTTCAGTAGGAAGTTCACAAAGTTCGAAGCATTTCTTCTATTGTGCATCTAGTTGCTGGACCCAAGGTTCTAACTCGAAAAGTTCGAGTACCTCTTCATCTTCTTCGTAGGCATCAACAAATGCCATATTAACAGACAGAGCTTGCCTGAATACGTCCCCGACACTAGCATCTGAATCAGAAGTCGGTGATCCGGTTGAGTGTGAATGCCAGTCACATTCCTCATCTGAGCTTTAAGGGGTTGTTGCAGGTGTGACATAACCTAGCCTACGTCTGGTCTTGTTGTAGTAATCCCGTGGTTTTCCAGCCGGGACTGGCAACTGTAAGGGTAACCGCCGACCAGTGCCATAGTTTAAGCTTGGCGTAGTCTCCAGATCATACTCCTGTTTTTGCATGAGGTACTTGGATCGGGAGCTATACAGATAAAGGGGTAGTCTCCCGGTGTCGGGTTCGAGATCAACTTCTTCTATCCTGAAGGGCTGTGGATCATTCTTCCGGCCGAAGATGATTGGATGATCCTCTCCCTCGACTATGAAGCAAGCGTCTTCCACGGGAGTAAGCTGGTTTACGGTGTAGACATTTGTCACTTGTGTGTGTAGGTGGTTGCCTATACCGTGTTCCATAGCGTACATCATACAAACTTATTAAGCTCGAGGTAGTTCAAAGATAATCATTTATTGATGAAATAAGGTATCTTTTCTGGTGGAATTACATCATCTACGGACGGAACATCCGTATGAGCAGCCACATACTTGGCCATCTCTAACTCTTCTTCAGCCACCCCCTGTGTCAATGAAGACTGGAAGGACGACCTAGGCAGCTTAATCATCAGGGGCTCCACTGGTGGAGCAGAACATGGAGTCGTCGGCGTACTAGCGACCCCCAGTTTGGTGCTCGGTACTGGACGAGGAGTAGTTGGCTCGCTAGCAGTCCCCGGCATAGTGCTCGGCTATCGACTCATTTTGGAAAGACGAATCATCATCGGCTTGACAAAGAGATTGAGCTCTTCTGTTTGTTGCTGGCTGGTTCTCGGCAGCCTGATTGTCAGTGGCTCCGTCGTGGGTCTTGGCCCTTGGCCAGACCTTGGCAGTCGGATTGTCATCTGCTCCTTCTGTGCAGTGAGCACCGGGAGACTAGTTGTTTCTTTACGCAGAGTAGCTGTAAGAGGTAAAATCCTGCCTGGTTTGCGGGATTGGAGATGGATCCTCAAAGGTTCCTCCGACCCAACAATGGCCTCCATCTGCTCTTGAACATCTTCGTTGATTAAGTGCCTCTTTGACTTCTCATACAAGTAGGAATCTAAATAGTAGGATTCGACCCCTTTGAAGGAATCGATGTCGGCAAATTCTGTCCTCACGAAGCCGTGCTTGTCGATGTACTTGAAGCACTGGTGTAATGTAGAAGGCACGATCATATAATCGTGTATCCACGGACGCTCCAAAAGAATATTGTAGGAGGTGTCTGCGTCAATGCCATAGCAGGTTACTTCCGACTGAAGGTCGCCAATTTGGCACTTCAGGCAAATCTTCTCGATGGGATAGCTTTTCCCTGAATTGAAACCTCTAATTGCGGTGCTGGTAGGAGCCAGCCGATGTATAGGGATATGCAGATGGTGAAGCAAGCTCTTTGGGATAATGCTGATCGAAAAACCGGGATCAATATACATTCGATCCACCTTGATGTCGCCAACGTATCCATTATAATACAGAGGGCGATCGTGTAGATTGGTTTTGATAAGCATATCCTGTAGAGTGAAGACAATGTTAGGCATTGCACCTGTACAAGCATTGTCCTGGAGATCTGCTGGCGCGCTCTCCTCTGTAAGATTGGCCTGAGCCAGATATTCGTCGACATTCTGGAGTGCTTCGCTCAGTACGATGCGAACATCTTTGGAGAGTCTCAGGAGCTCGTATAATGACAATTTGGCCGGTGTGTTGGCCAGTTGTGCCAAAATATCAAAATTGTAGGGTTTTTCCAGCCCGTGAGGAGTGTCTTTTCGGAGCGGCTTGTCAAAGCGGGTCTCCTTTGGCTTAGGCTTATCGGCCGGCGGAGGCTGAGAAGGTCCTGGAGCGTCAGCAGCGATCGGCTAGCGTTCTTCAGCCGAGTTATCCGGTGTAGGTTTGGATGGTGCACCAGACCGGGTGACGACAGCTGTAGCTTCTTCGACATCTGCCAAGATTGTGCTGCAGAACATGACTTTTCCATCCTTTTTTTGCCGGTAGAGGGTGGTGCGGGCTGTCACTTCAGGTACCAAGTCCGGATGGACCCACATGATCTTCCCTCGTGATGTGTGAGGGGCACTAGACCAGCAGCCTAGCCTCGGGGAGGTGGAAGATTAGCGACCTCCATCTTTGCCCGGAGGATGGGTACTACGCCTTCTTGGGTCCTCGTCGGCGGGAAGCTGCCGAATTGGACCGACACCATGTTGGCAGCGATATTCACCTCCTCAAAATCGATGGCCAGGGCCTTAGAATCGATGAGGTTTTGGATGTACCGCTTCAGTTGGAAGCAGTCTTGAGTGGCATGGTGGACGTAGCGATGGTAGTGACAAAACTTGGGGCTCTCCATCTCTGCAGGTCGAGGTTCATGCCTTGGAGGAGGGAGCTGAATTTGATCTCCTTGTATGAGTATGTCAAGGATTGGCTTGACATGACTATCCTCGAAGGAGTAAGTCATCTGCGGCCATTGCTTTTCTGCCTGTTTTGGTTCAGGCTTCGGGGATGTGTCGGCCACCATAGCCAATTTGCCCTTATTGTCTCGGTTGTTGGAGGAATTATCACCGCTGTTGTTACTGGCATTAGGGCGTTTGTCCTTGTCCTCTCTCTCCGAGATGTGCAATCCTAGTTGGCGAGCTTTCTTCAGCTTGTCTTCTGCACTAGTGGCGCTGATGATGAAAGTCTTCCAGTCCTTGAATTGACTTTTTCCCATCCAAAGGCTGATTGTGGGGAGTAGCCTCTTTTGGCAAATTTTAATCAAGGAAGAGTCCGGATTACCGGAGGGCAACTTCATCACGGTTTGGCAAAATCGCTCAATGTAGTTTTTTGTCAGCTCTTTCTCGCCTTGAACAACGTCCATGAGGGTTGACATTGTCACATCCTGTCCCACCTCATAGAACCTCTCCAAGAACATACATTTGAAGCCGGCGAAGGAATGGATGCAGTTGTCCGACAGGTTGCGGTAGCAGTCGAATGCGACTTCCTCCAGTGCCCAATGAACAACCGCGTAAGGATGGCGTCGTCATGCGGCAGATGATCTATCGTGACCTCAAATTAGGTCACATATCGGCTTGCAGATGTCTTCTCGTCGTATGGATTAATGCGGAATGGCTTGTACCATGGAGGGAAGGGGACATCTCTCCATGCAGCGGGATACGGTTGTCGTATCCTGAGGTCTTAAGAGTTTTTTCGGGCGTCAAACATTTCCCGAAGCTCCTGGACCACTCTTCTTCCTCCCTAGCCTCGTCTGCAGTAGTAGGAGCCGACATTCCAGGTGGATTATCGCCTGGGGTCGGTGCAGTTGTGTTTGAGTCTGCACTGACGGCGGGACCCAAGCTTGTTTGGCCAGGCATCCTTCCTTGGAGAGCTGGTAGAGCCGCCTTGATCTCGTCTAGTGAATTGACCAGGGTATGAAGTATGGTCTCAAGAGTGTCGAGGCACTGTCAGTCGCTGGGACCATCCTAGTCATTATCAGTCATAAATACTGTTCTTACACGAGGAACAGTGGAAGGAACTGTGGAGGATGTGCTCTCTGAATCATACCCCCGAACGGAGAAGTCGTCGGAATATGTAGGAATGTTCTCCTCCGGTTCGGACTCGGAGGAAGTGCTACCCCTTGTATCGGAGGTTGCTTCATCTTGGGACCCATGGATGTTTCCAGGGACGTCTAGTTCTGTTGCATCCGTGGGGGGAACTGTCTCCCCTGGTTGATCTTCTTAGAACACCGGATTGTCGTGGATGTTCCGGGGAGTGCTACCCCCAGCTTCGGCTACCCCCAGGGATGTAGATGACGAATCTCCAAGTGTTGATGATTTCGTTTTAGTGTGGGTGCCTTGAAAAACTCCTCCTGTGGTGGTTGTGGACAACCGCTTGGATGAGAGTTTCTTAGCCGTACTAGTAGAGATCGTCGGGCTGGAAAAATTTATCTTCTTTTTTACCTTGTCGGTAGGGATCTTCTGAGTAGAATTACAGGAGGCAACATAAAGCGTCTCGTCTCCTGAGCTTTATTGCAGGACCGGTCCTGGCTGCTGCAGTCGTTGGAAGACGGACTGCCGGTCCTCTTGTACTGCCGCCTTGCTGCAGCAGCAGTTAACAATGACTTGAGTGCAGTGATGTCCATGAAAGGACTCTCTGCACACCAAGCTCTCTTCTCTTTCCTTGCACTTGTGAAGAATCACATCACACAAGTCACTCATTTTGTGGGCCCGGGAGTCCCGAACACACGAGTGTGTTGACATCATGTTTGCTCCCTGATTGGGAGACCCTTGGGAACTACTCTTTCCGTTTGCCGCCGGGGGCTGGACACGGTCGGTTCTGTACAACTTTCCATCATAGGCCCGTCTAACAGCAAGCAGAGCTCTTTGATGGTCAGAGGTTGGGACAGCTGACTGAGCTCGACGAGCCCGCGCTGCCCTAGACTTCTTCCCTCTAGCACTCAAGGGCGCATAGTAGGAAGAGTCCAAATTGTGCCGTACAGAGTCTAGCACATCTTTATAGGAGCATCTGAGATCAGGACCGCATGAGAGGCGGTCGAAGACCGAACCCGAGCCGCATGGAGCAGATGGTCAATGACTGGGATTGGTGGCCGTATGAGCATTCATGCGGCGGCATTTGTGGCCGCATCAGCATTCATGCGGCTAGCATTTGTGGTCGTATAATAATTCTTGCGGCTAGATTTGGCTGCCGGATGGACATTCATGTGGCTGGCATTTGTGGCCGCATCAGCATTCACGCGACTGGCATTGGTGGCCGCATGAGCCTTCTTCATATGGCTGGATTTGGTGGCCGCATGAGCCTTCTTAATGCGGCTGGCACCCTTATGCGGCTTCTTTCTGGACCGCATAAAGTCCCTATTTGCTTCCTTATGTCCAGCATCGTAGTGCTCTCCTCTGCCGGACATGAGAACAGCAGGGTCCGATGCCGCCTGAAGTGGGGCCACATGGGAGTTTTCTTCGCCGTCTTAGGCAGCAGAGAATGCCTCTTCTAGAGCTTGGAAAGAAGTGAAAGTCTTGGGCCTCCACTTCCTGCGGGCCTTCTTCGTGCGGGCTCGCTTCTGGACCGGGCCAACGCTCCCGTCGGAGAGCATTTCTTCAAACGCCTGCTGGTCGAAGCGGACGACCAGCATCTGTTTCGTGGAGCCAAGTTTGGCTTCATTCGATTGCATCACCAACTTCTCAGCAGTGAAGAAGTTAGTCCCCAGCAGAGTCACCATCGTGTTTGCTATTGATTATCTAAGAACAGAACAATTTTATGGGAGGAATGAACTTTGATTCATAATACAAACTCGCTCATATAAAGAAGGCCTAGGAACAAAACCTAGAAAAAGCAATCTAAGTACAATTGTTTAGTTTTTGATTCTGGAGGTGACGGTAGAGGCTCGAGAAAGTGATATCAACTCTGCCTTACTCCTTGGACGATCGAACGCGGTCTTGGCTCCGGCGAAGAAGTGCTCTCTTGCTCTGTGGGATGCTCTCTGCGTATATCTCCTGCTCTTTGTGCTTTTCTCTGTGTCTGTGCAAAGGAATAATCCCCTGCTATTTATAGGACTTTGTGATGAGTGGGGTGTGCTGTAACTGTGCCTTGAAAAGTGGGTGATTGGGGATTGGTTAAGATTAACCTTGATCTGTTTGTTGGAAATCAATCTGGGCTGTTGCGTTGGTTGCAATAAATCTGTATTGTTATGATTTGTTGGTTGTAATAAATCCGAGTGAATAAGTCCTAGTCAATCTTCTGCCACGTGTCCAAACTGCCATTATGCGGCGAGCCGCATGAACGGGGCATCCTGACAGAGCCGCATGATTGTGGTCTGGTAATTGAGCCGCATGAGGGTGGCCTCACAACCGAGCCGCATGAGAATGGCCTCACAATTGAGCCACATGAGGGTGCCCCCACGACCGAGCCACACGAGGGTGGTCCCCACAACTGAGCCGCATGAGGGTGGCCTCACAACTTAGCCACATGAGGGTGGCCTCACAACTGAGCTGCATGAGGGTGGACCCCACAACCGAGGCGCATAAGGGTGGCCCCCCATCTGAACCGCATAAGGGTGGCCCCCGCAATTGAGCCGCATGTGTAACGCCCCAGTCCCAAAATACATAGGACTAGAATGTAATCTTGCCAGCTGTATACATACGAAGTATATGGACCCTCGTATATATATATAAGCTGTAAAATGCAGTAACCAAGGTACTAAATCTCATCCACACAGATAAATATAATATAAAAGCAACTTTGAATTTGTCATGTACACAATAGTTGGGCGGAGACAATGTCCACTACCAACCAAATTAAATATGGAAAAATATACAAGGAAAGAATTTAGCAAGCGAGAGAAATGGCGAGTCCAAGAGCAATCACCACGAAGGAAGGAATGGCCTTAGCTAGAGCACCTGCAAGAAATCACGAAACACACACCTGGTGAGATAACCAGGTCCTCAGAGGGACGTAACAAGATACATCAACATGCCATATAATACTGAATATAAATATGCCATAATCAAAGAAAGTGACAAGACACTATAAGGTAATCTAACCAAACTAAAGTGAACATGCAGTGAGAACAAACCTTTCGTCGCATGAGCCCTGGCTGTAATGGGATCTGGTATAGTCCCCACTTGGGCACCAGTGACCGAGAGCATGACGTTCACAAACGACAGTGGCCAACCTGAGAGGCTCATACCCGTATCTCCAGCGGAGCTTCCGGGTTATAGGAAAGTGCAATAGAAGCCCATACGATAAGGAAATGTTCTCCCCACCCAATGTACCTATCATGTCACATCCACGACCATGTAACACTACTAACCGTCAAGTCTTCTAACATACAACTATTGACAGTTAGACCTAACGCACGTCCTGTACGCATCAGTGATCAGCCAACACGTAAGTCCGTAGGCTATATGCTACTCATATCTCACACATCTCGTGGCACAACAGTGTCAAAGTTTATGTAATGCACTAAACTAGAGGTGGTCCCTTAACTCTAGGTCTATATGCAATCAAAGGATAAATAACAAGGTACAGTAAATATCACTGAGCAGGCAGTAATCAAGAACTAGAAATAAATGAACTGTGATATGTAAATAAAATGTAACTAAAAATAAACAGTATAATGGCAAGGTATCTTGCCTGGTGTTATGCCTGGTGTGCGATAATCTGACAAGTCCAGCTTTGTCCAATTGCCGAGGTCCATGCGAACATGGCCTAATTTTGCGAGAGAATAGAAACGTATGAGTAGTCGTGATCAAGGGGATAATCGAGGAGAATTTGTGGACAATTACGTATCATATTTTTAGAAAAAAAATATTTATAATACCAGAAATTAACCTTATTAGTAAAAATAGGTTTTTAGACCAATAATTAGAGAATAAAACTCGTTTGTAAGCAAATACCATAGTTTTTGTAAAACTAATTTATAGAGAGAAAACTAGTAGCTAAAAGTAATAATCATTTATAATATTTGGAAATCGTCTACTGGTAAACTTGTAAGTTGTAAAATATACAAATTTTGTAGAAAGCTAACCTTTCCTTAGTCAAAAATATTTAATAAATTTTTAGAAAAATATTGCCTATTTATTTAATAAAAACAATTTAATATAAAGTCATAATTATAACAAAAGTTTTTAATATATTAATAATACTAATAACAATACTAATAATAATAATACTAATAATAATAAAAATAATAACAGTAATAGTTATTAATAATAATGATAATAATGCTGATAATAATAATAATAATGATAGAATTAATAATAGTAATAATAATAATAATGATAATAATAATAATAATAATAACACTTCTTAAAACCCACTACAGCAATTCCTTTCCCCCCCAAATGTACTCACGAGAGAGAGAGAGAGAGAGAGGAGAGAGAGAAAGGGAGGAGAAAGGCCTTACAGTGGCTCCGGCTGTGCTCTGGCGTAGGGCGGCGAAGACGAAAGGGCGTGCTGGGCGGAGCAGCGTCGGGATCCAGTGGGCAGGGCACGGTGTTCGGCTGTGGCCCCATGCACGGTGGCGCACAAAAGATGAGGCGGCGGATGGCAGCTCCGAGCGCCGGGGTGGCGACGGCGCTGATGGTTTTCCGGCGCGTCGACGGAGATCTGGGTGCGGCTGAGCGAGGGTTTCGAGCGACGGCGACGGGGCGCTGGACGCGCTGGATCTGGAGATCGGCGGATCGGGATGGCCAGAGTGTTGTGCCAGGGCGACATTGCTCCGGACGGCGGGAACGGCGGAGTAGAGGGGCGGCGTCTCCAGGTCGGCCGACGGCCACCCGTGGGGCCCTGCGCGCGGTGGTGCTCACGTCAGAGACCGGCGGGCAGGACGCTGTGGCGGCGGACTCAGTGCCACGCTGACTGCGGCGGTCGGGGCGGCGGATGTGGGATGCACGCGGTATGGGGAGCTCGTCCGGGCAGAGGAGTCCCGGTCTGTACGGCGCGGTGGCGCGCCGACTCAGGTGAGGTGTCTCCTCCTTCTTTTTCCCTTGAGTGGTTGTTGTGGTGATGACGGTGGTGGTAGCGACGATGGTGTCGATAATGGTGGTGGTTGGTCTGATGATTGGCGAGGGTGGTGATGACCGGAGTTGAGGGCTGATGACGGCGAGGGGTTTGGTGGTTGGGATGGTAGAGTTAGGATCGGGTATTCGATGATGTCAGGGTGTGTCCGACACGGGGATAGGAATAATGTAGTTGTAAAATATAGAATAAGAGACTGGATGGTCATAGACACGATGCACTTGTGATTGTGGTGTGGAAATTGGAGGAGTACCTGCCTATTTATAGGATGTGGAAATTCCCAATTGGATAGAATTAGGAGTAGTTTAAATTCCCTTTTAAATAAATTTAAAATAAATCAGATCCAATCCAAATACAAATCCAAATTTAAATCTAATTAAATTTCTAGTATAAAATCAATGAGATAAATCAATTTCAAATATTTAACCATTTAAATAAATCCAAGAATTTAAATCAAGATTTAAATCGCCATAATAATTCCAAAATATATTTTCCAAAAATAGTAATAAAATAATTTCGAAAATACAATAAATATTTACTAATGTCCAAATGATATTTACATAAATCTACTTTTCTAATATACCATTTTATAGAAAAGAAATTATTTATTATTATAACTATGTAAATAAAGGTTTTTATAAATAAAATAACAAATTAGAATTTTGGGACGATAACTAAAATACTTATTATATATATTTTGAAACTAAAAAAAATAAGAAAAATGTTTTTCTAAAAAATATGTACGCTCGCACATATTCGCACTCGTCGAGCAATTTCGAAAAATAAAATTTCGTGCGCGACGTAAAATACGACCACGCGACGTACAATACCAAATTTTAAATCAGTACCAAAATAAAATAAAATAAAAATCAGTAGAATTTTAGGGGCTTTACAGCATGAGGGTGGCCTCACGTCAGAGCCATATGGACGTCCTTGAAGCGATCCGCATAAAGAGCTTTGGAATTGGTGGATTGTGCCAGCTATAAAGATTTTTCTTGTCTCTCTAGGAGCACGTCATTATGTCACAGTCATCATTTTACCTTTATGTCAGAGCTGTCATTCCTTTGTGTCAGAGCTGCCGCATTGTGTCAGAGCATTTAATGAGCCAGCAGCACAGAGTAGTTATGGCCATAGAGGCCTAATTTTGAACCGCATAGGTCCACTTGGCCTTTTCCCGAGCCGCATGGAGCTATCGGGGACTTTCGAGCCGCATGAAGCTCTAATGGACTTTTGAGCCGCATGAAGCTCTAAGGGACTTTTGAGCCGCATGAAGCTCTAAAAGATTTTTTGAGCCGCATGAAGCTCTAAGAGATTATTGAACCGCATGAGACTCCCACTGTTTTGAGCCACATGGACTTTCCTGTCCTTTTCCATGCTTCTACAACTCATATCCTAAATGAGCTCTCACTCCAAACACAACCCCTCTCATGCAATACTCATAAATATAACACATGAATAACTATGTATCTACTCTATATAACTTATGCCACACCATCTCCTATAACCCAGGACGGTATATATATATACATATATATGCAATATATATGTATCTCACATATCCAGTCCACAGAATATGCATATATGACACACACACACACACACACACTCATGCATATATACATACATGTTTAATATATATAGATAACACATATCTAGGTATTGATGCAACGATATTTGAAAACATCTAAACCTTGTCACTATGGTGTTCGACCAAGAATTTATATGTTGCTTCTATTTGGGATGTCAATTTCATGATACTTTGAGTATTTCTTGTCAAGTGATTCAAATTGTCTCAAGTTCTAATGTGTGCAGCAACAAAGTCAAACTGTATTGATAATTCTTTAATAGTGAGTTGAATATCTATATAAGAACATATAGGAGAGTATATTTATAATTTGTGTTCTTGTTCTCTCAGGAACTTGCTAAAAAATGAAGATGGATGCATGTTGTGAATAGGGGAATGATGTAGATATGGAGGGATGTGCTTCGATATGGTTTGCTATTTTTTTGTTTCATTTTGTAGTATTGGTGAATTATGTTGTGGTTGGACAAGTAAAGAATACATGTGGTGGGATGTGTATTGGAAGTTTTTGTTGTATGAACAATACAGTTTGTTAATATGAAATTTAGGTTTTATAGTAATTTGATATGTGTAGCTTCTGGATTGATATAATGTGTGGTTTATTAATATTATATAATTCTTGACAAAATTTTGGCATGCTTATCTTGACGGTACTCTGGATAGCTTCTCTTGACGGTTGTCAAACGTCAACTTTAATTCATATCATGCTGCACAATATAGCCGTGAATTAGTGCTTTTCATGACGGGTTTTGTCCGTCAAAACAAATGCTTTTATTGATGGCTAAAGACCGTCAACTAGGTCGAAGTCAAGAAATATTTTTGCCTATGTTGACGGTTCCTAAAAGGAGCTATCTTGACGGCTAAAAACAGTCAAGAAAATTACTTAAAATGACAGCAAAAAAATCGTCAAGAAAAGCCATTTCAGGGACCGTCAAGAAAATGGGGACTTTTCTTGACTCCGGCCTAGTTGACGGATCTACAACCATCAAGATACCCATTTCTTGACGGGGAATCACCGTCAAGGAAAGCCCTTATTCTTGTAGTGCATCCATATTATCTCTGAATTATCCACTCCTACCTAATATTATATATCCGTCCACGTCTATATTACCTCTGGTCAGATATAGAACATTCTCTGCTATTACTTCCATATTACCTCTATTAGCAGCTTCTTTCAACTTATTATCTATATTCAAGAACCTTTAATATAAAACGGATAATAAGTCCACATCAAATTTTCCAGCGTAATACCTACCGAAAATATCCCTTCGTCAAAGATAATCACGTCTATATGACCTCTGAATTATTTACTGACTCCTATTTAAATGTTATATACCCGTCCACGTCCATATTACCTCTGATCAAGGTATAAAACATTCTCTGCTATTACGTCCACATTACCTCTATTAGCACCTTCTTTCAACTTATTATCTATATTCAAAAACCTTGAATATAAAATGGGTAATAAGTCCACATCCAATTCCCCAGCGGAATACCCACCAGAAGTATCCTTACTACATCCACATTACCTCCAGTTCTGAAATTTCACAAACTTCATTCATGAATTTAAAAAAGCCAAAAGATTTTTTATTGAATCATTCTCAAAAAGGTATAATACAAGAGTTTTTTTGGCGAAAAAGAGCCAATTACAAACAAAAGACTTAAGGGATACACAATCGATTGATGCTATACCTTAGAGCCTTGATTTTAGCTTGAGATTTGACAGTAGCACGACGACGTGCTTCTTCCTACCTAGCAGCTTCTTCCTTGAAAGTAATCAGTTTCATATTCTTCTCTTCCAACTTTACCAGATGAGCCTTCAATTAGTCTAAAGTTGTGGCAGTCGCAGCAGCCTGAACCACGTAAACTTCCTGCTCAGATGCAACTGTTCGCAAGTCAGCCTCAAACTGGGTAATCTTTTTATGAAGCTGCGCAATCTGATTGTACTTTTCAGCGATCTGGATGGCCAGCTTATTCTTTGAGGCAATACGAGCCCTACCTGCACAATCAAACTGTTAATACTGATCAACCAGCTCACTGATCTCTTTAGCTAGCACCTCTTTCCTCACCTGGAAAGTAGCTTCCTCCTCCTCAAGAGATGCAATCAGAGCCACGTCCTCCTCAAGAAACAAAGATGTTGGGCTTCGCAGACTGACTTCTTGGAGATTGGCCACTTGATTTTCCAGGTCAGCTATGACCTTCGTTAAAGCATTAGCTCGCTCTTCATAGCCAACAATGCTTTCAAGGACTGTCACCTGACATTCAACAATAGCCTTCATAGGCCCGAAGGCAGCATTTCGGTTCAAAACTCCAGGAAGCTTTACTTTCAAAATGGAGTAGAAAGCTCTTCAGACTTCCTGAGCCATCTCATCATCTTCAGAAGAGGTCCTTGGAGATGAAGCTTGATGGGGATCCTCTGTCCCAAGGAGAGTTACTTCGAAGGAAGTCGAACCTGACAAATAAAGCAATATACATATCAGTAACAAAAAAACGTACTTAAAGAGTATAAAGGATTTGTAATTTCATACCTCATGCCGGCTCAGTATCAACTGGAGTTGGAGAAATGAAAGCAGATCCAGGTCGCTAATTGTCAACATCAGCCAAAGTAGCATCATATTGCTTGCCTTCTACGGTCCCAGCTGGACCCGAAGCATATTCAATAATAGTCGTCTCAATGGGCCGATCAAAGACTTCTTTAGTAACCGATGCCGATTTATTAGGAGAACCAAGGGAAGCTTCCTATCTAGCCCCAGTATCTGGAGCAACCTCTGTACTTTGTTTCCTCTTCTTGTCTACAAGGGAATATATGATGGAAGTCAACCTCACAAGTTGCACGCAAAATTGAAGTCAAAAAATCTCATCCGAAGAAAAGTGCAAGAATGACATACCCAGAGGAGGATGTGCTGATTGGACTTGATTTTCATCTAAATCTTTAACTATAGCTCCTATCGTAGACATATCCCCCAAAGAAATATCATAGAAGGGACTGGCTTTCTGATTGCCATCATGGTCTGGGCCTTCGCCCTGATCATCCTTTGCTCAAACCCTACAACTGAAGAAGACCCACCTTCATCCATTGGTTGAGGACGAGTAGGGGACACCATTATTATGTCCACCTCTTCAGATGAAGAAGCACCTGCCGTGGCCGTGACTTCAACGTCCTGTCCAAAAGACAAACACAAGGGTGAGAGAGTGTTATTTGTAGATAGCACGGAAACTGGTTCTACCAAAACGGCTATAAAATCCAGAAAGGGGTCTACCTCCGAGATAATAGCAGCCTATGACTTCGTTTCATTCCTTTGAATCTGACGTAAAGATCTTTTAGGAGGAGGCGAGCCGACGCTTACATATGTGACCTTCTTTCTTCCTCTGGAGACAACAATCTTCTTCCTTTTAGACCGTTGAACCAGCTCAGTAGAAGCTTTCCTCTTCTGAGGAATATCAGGAAGAGGATCTTCAGCATCCTTTCTCTGAGGTACTGTAACAACCAGCTCCTCAAGAGCAACTCTCTGCCGTGGTGCTGCAGCCAGCTCAGCTGAGGGTGTGACATCTTCCCTTCTGTGACCCCCCATTGTGCGCACTCGTCCTATATCAGCAAGAGTGGGGGCAAGTCTGGTCCCTGATATTAAACTCTGCTCACGGTCATACCAAGGATGAAGGGTATTGACCTGAATATAGAACTTGGCAGTAGCAAAGAGCATATGGATTTTAGGCTTATCTTCTGGCGAGGTAAAAACTGCTCCCGTACATCCGACGTTGTAGTAACCCCATGCACGTGCCCCGTCGATCAGGCTTTCTAGCGACTAAAGAAGAGGGCTGGGGTTGCCCAAATAAAGTTGGCTGTAGCCAAACTGTCGTGCAAAGTGACTCGGCAGATATGGTTCCAAAAAAGTGTGGTTCCTATTCCTAAGCACCAGATGGGAAGGCCTGATGGACTGGAGCCAACGGAATGCCCCAATAGGAAGGCTAGTAATGAGTGCTCCCTCATCTACCAAAATGTCCCCTGTATGACCACTACCAGACGGAGGCGACACTCTGAAGAACCCATAATTCTACAGAAAACTCAAAGCCTTCCTGCAAACAGGCAGCCCTGCGATGGTCCAGTCTGCATCTTTGAGTCTCCGAAGAAGGGCATCTCTTGCCAAAGAGTCTGCCATCAGCCCGGCATTAATTAATCTGGGATAGTGCAGCACCAGCCATCCCATCAGGTAATGAAAGGGAAATTTAGTTCTGACAAAGTCCTTTCTACCATCAGGCGTCACCGCATTAACAATAAAGTGTCGCAAGCCTCGATGGATGGCACAGACCATCGCAGGAAGCAGGGCAAGCTGGTATCCAAATGCCATCTTTACAGCCGAAAGTATCATACCCCGGCTTATCCTTTCAATAGACCCTGAACCACCATGGACTACACAATCGCGGAGCCATGTCATCAGAAAGGTGGCTAGCACAGCCTTTTCTGACAACTTAAACTCAGCCTGCCTGAAAAAATAATAAACTGGGAAGTTTCCCTCAGGATCATCACTATCTTCAGTGTCTACTGTCTTGTGATCTGTCATCATTTGCTCTATCTCAGATCTCGTCGAGGGCTTACGAGTAGAAAAAAAAGACTGGGCCGTCTCCTTCTTCTCTGATAAAGATGTAGTTGGTCCAAGCTCTCGAATGGGGAACGAACCCGTCAGTCTTACACTTCTTTGTGACCTGGTAACAAATAAAGAGGTGACAGAGTAATTCTTTGTACACCTCTATCATCTCAGAGTGTTCTCTCCAAATCCAAGAGCTCATCATCACAGGGGACGTATTCTTCGTATGGCTCGATCCTCCAGAAAAGTTTTGATATCTTCTGCATCTCGTGAAGAGCCAGACCCATCTCCCCACCCGGAGTGAAGAAGGTACATGTGTGATAGTTGTACAACTCTACCAATGAGATAAACATAAGCTAATTAACCTTTATGCCATATTGGATGGCTCTAATGGCATAAAAAAGGCCGGTAGCTTTTAGGGTGGCCTCGTAAGTCGAGAGCACCCATTCAGTAAGGTCGCTCCAGAACGGGACAGAGTATCTCTAACATTCCATCTGCAGCTTCCTTTCCGGATACGACTCCTTCTTCGACAGCATCAGGTTGGAGAGAGTCTCAGCAGCATAAGGGTGAAGATCAGTCGGGACATCGTTTATTATGGCCCTATAATGCAGCCCCCTCGTGGAATATGATGTGAGCCCTTGACACACTTGAAGGTGTCTTTTCTCCGATCACCAAATTTAAATTGTATCTTTCCAAAGACGACCCCATGCAGTTCAGGGGTCGGGTCCCATTTCATTTGCCTCTACACAACTAGATCAGTAAACGCCGATAGAGGGTATTGGCGCTTCATCGATGGTAACCATATCCTTTGGTTATTTAACCTGACCACCAGAGGGTCTTCTAAACATATTGTCTCTTCGTTCTCAAATCCCAGGCTATCACCAAACAAGAAGTATGGTCTCTTGAAGCTCCGTGCTCCTTCGAGCATGAACTTCTCATCGTTCATCATCTGCTTCAAGAATATTTTGTCATGTTCAAGTATAGCGATCACCCGCACCGAAGGCTGGTCATGGCTGATCCCCACCTGGGCATTTTTGACCATTGCGGTAACGAGGCTTAAATCCAGAGCATGGCGGACAAAGCCGAGAGGAATCCTACCAAGAGTCGGGGTCAACTGCAAAAGAAAAAGTCAGACTTAGAATCTACAAAAAAAAGAGCTAAGTGCTGGAGAAATTCTATACGCCCTGATGTTATGCCCCCAAAGGGCCTGTGGGCACATAAGCATCGTCAAAGCACGTGTTATGCGTTGGCACATGACACAACAAAATGTGTAGGTGCATGACATAATAAAGTGTGTAGGCTCATGCATCTGTGAGCGCATAAGAATGCTCACAGAAGAAGAGTGTTTGCTTTGGACGCATATCGATGGTTATGCGCCCAAGCAGCTAAAAGTCCGAGCTCACAAATTAACGCTCGAAACTTCATTTTTTTGAGACATTTGCCAGCTGCTGTAGCCTTCTTGCCCTTCACAGACTTTTTGGGAGTCGAAGCAGCCTTGGGTGACATGATTGCTCGAAAGAGAGTAAAAGAAAAAACTCGTTGAAATTTCTAAAGAAAAAGAAGAGAGAATAAACTTTCTTTCTCCTCAAGGCCTATTTATAGGTACAAACGGGAAGTTCTGCTCCCACATGGCCTATGCGCCACACGATCTATACGTCCATATGGTCTATGCGCCTATGCAGAGACTCGATCTTTTATAGATTATGCGCCTACTATTTGCTGATGCAGACTACACATAGACATCGCATAAAGAGCGGACCTTTTCAAATTTTATTCCAAAACGAGTCTATCGCTTCAGATTTCCAAGGAAGATCTCAACAGTCACATTTTCGACAGCCTGGCAAACATCTATGCACCCAAAAGGGTCATACCCATCATGTGCCCATAAAGCTAGTGAAGATAGTTTTTTCTATGCTTCTTTCAAAGTATTCTGACACTCATTCGAGTCTCAAAAAATGTTAAAGGGGTCTTGTAGAAGCATAAAAAATATAAGACTATGTACCCCACATGAAAAAGAATACTATGTACCCACATAACCAAAAGGGGGCTATGCGCCCACATAACCAAAGGGAGGCTATGCGCCCACATGATCGAAGAGGGGTTATGCGCCTACCTGATCGAAGAGGGGCTATGCGCCCACATTGTTTTCATGCAGATCAAACATGCACCCAAGTGTTGGTGCATAAACTTACTCCAATACTATGCGCCTAAGGCAGCAGATCCCTACGACTCAGTCAACATCCATGATCAGTCGTGCACCAAAGCATGCGGCTACGTCAGTCTCCACGAGCAATCGTACACTGAAGCATGCGGCCACGTCAACTCCACGTCAACCCTACGATCTACCCACGATCATCCAGTGTCCATGTGCCAACAGCCTATGCGCCAAAAGTGTTGTTATGCGCCCACAGTAAAATCAGTATATTTTCTACCTGTGGGCGCATAATAGTCGTTTCAGTACAAAATGAAAATAAATAGAGGGCGTCCCCCTCTACAAAGATGCACAGAACGGAGAGCATTTCAAGAGCCAAATTGTTGTCATTCTTCCCAGTTTGCCGAGGGTTAGCAATTTTCTTAGGTTTTCTCCCACTTTTGTAAATCGGAGCGTCAACGGAGTAAAGGAGCAACTGTCACTCGATCTCCATCGTCCCATTTCGCAGAATTCTTTTTATACTCAGGGATCCTCAGTGCAGGATCTCTCAGGCGTACTCGATTTGTGGTGGCTTGTGCCAATAAGAAAAGGCAACATTTTTTCTTCTTTTTTGTGTGTGTCCATCATGCAGATTTTATTCATCAACCATCAGAATTCTTGCATCCTTTTGCAGTATCATGGCACTTTGAAGCTTGGGGCATGGATGTCATCGGTCCTATTATTCCACCTTTATCTCGAGGACATCGGTTTATTTTAGCTATAATCGATTACTTCTCCAAATGGGCCGAAGATATTTCCTTAGCTGAAGTCAAGATAAGCATGTCATCAACTTTATCAAACATCATGTGATCTATATATTTGGTGTTCCTCAGCGAATCATTCGTGACAATGGACCTCAGTTCGTCAGTCAGAAGTTTACTCGATTCTGTGATGACAACCGAATCAATAATGTTGCTTCCACAGCCTACAATCCTGCAGCTAACGGTTTGGCAGAAGCATTCAACAAAATAATCATCAAGCTTCTCAAAAAGTTTATTTCTACTAATAAACAGAACTGGAGCAAAAATCTTGGAGAATGTCTGTGGGTCTATCGCACTACTATACGCACTCCGACTGGCCATACACCTTTCTCTTTGGTGTATGGATGTGAAGCTGTCCTTCCGTTGGAGATTCAGATTCCATCACTGAGAATAGCCAATGCCAATAAACTCATAATAGAAAATAATGATCGTATTCGACTTCAGAAGCTTGAAGTAATTGACGAGAAGCCGCTACTAGCTCAACAATACATCGAGCTATATCAAGCCCGTATCTCAAAAGCCTTCAACTGTAAAGTCAAATTATGAGCATTTCAAAAAGGCGAGCTAGTCCTTACTGTCAGACGTCCTATGACTATGACACACATGAGCAAGGGCAAGTTCGAACCAAGTGGGAAGGTCCCTACGTTATAAGCAAAGTTTTCTCAAATATAGTTTATCAACTGTCTGGTATGGATGGCCGAATTGCTATGATGCCTATTAACGACAAATTCCTGAAGAAATACCATGTTTGAAAGTGTATACTGTATTTTGTAACAAATATTGTACATACTTCAAATCTTTGAATCCCCAGTGGAGTCTATCCTGAGTGACAACATCATCTACTCTATCATTATAAACATCATCTTTTGAAACACAGTTGTTTTAAAAGATATCATGTTCTTGAGTCTCAGTTGGCTCAAGGATAATCAATAGATGTATGAATTCATGTCCACATTACCTCTGAATTCTGCTATCTACATTAACGACTCGTCACATCCATATTACCTCTGATGATGCCGAAATAACAATATTGCGAGTTATATTTTGTCATGCCATATTACCTCTAAACAGATATAATAAGTATTATTATTTTTAAGAAGTATGTCATGTCCAGCACCTCTGAACATATTTCTTATTTCTATCCATTACTTGTGTTTTAAACAGATACGCAATAAGTAATAGAGCCACAAAAACTTCATTAATATTTTTATTCCAATGACGTGCAAAACATCAAAATTGTACGTTCAGCAGAAAAAAATGGTTACAATTGGATAGCTTCATTTGGGAGGCTGAGTGCTAAGTTCAGTTATCATTCTCTTCAGAGCATCAACCCTCTATGTTCTGGAATCAAGTACCATTTGCCTGGCCAAGGCCCTTCTAAATTCTGGATCAAAAGGTTGCAGGAAGTTAACTCGACGTTCGATTTTTTCAGCCTAAACTCGAACAAATTCCTTTCGCTGCCTTCTTAGATCATCCAGACGGCTTGCAACAACTTAATGCATTTTAATTACTTGTTCTTCGCGTCTCTTGGCTGCTCTGAGTGCCTTGCGAAGCGTGGTCATCTCAGCATCTAATTTCTGAAGATGAGCTTAGCATTTAGTCGCTTTCTTCTCATTCTCTGCAGCTTCAGCCTTACAAAACTCAATAGAAGAAGTAGTTTCGATAATGCTAGAATCTAACTCTGTAGATCATGTTGAGAAGGCAACCATAAAATCTTCTAAGGCTACCATCGCCTCACAGTCAGCATCTACGAGCCACTGGATATTGCCTCTTGTCAGATCTTGGTAAGATTTGATAGGATCTTCGAACGCATCCAAAATATCCTCCAAGAAGCTAACCCTCTCCAGATCGCCAATATTGCTGATGGCTTCTATGATAAAGGAGGCGGTTCTCCTTACTGACTCATAGGGGGGGCCATTCTCCATGACCATCTGAACAAGAGTTCTTAAGGAAGTTAAGAAAGCGCTGGTATAAGTCTCGACGACAATATTTGTCATTGATGATACACCAGGAGTAGCCACTTCAGTCTAAACCCCTCTTTCTGTAGAAAAAGATGGAATCACGGATTGTGCACCAGAAGATCTTGGTGCATGTATCCTCGAAGAGCTTCCTTCCACAAGCTGAGTCCCTATATCCAGAGGAGACATGGTTGAGCTAAAGCTGAAAGTTGCGAAAGTTATTGGAGCCACAGCAATCGTCCCCACGGGACCCTCTGTAATAAAAAGACATAATTATTATCATATCAGACAATCTCAAAGGCGCAATGGTAAATGAAGTCAAAATTTTACCTGAGCCCGACGACATATATGGAGTCTCACGAGGTTTTATATCCCGCTCTATAAGGAGCCTTGTCATGGTGGTTTCAGAGACAGCTGCTTGGCTGGTCCCAGCCTCTGAACCGTCTGACAAAAAATAGTCGCTTCGGCCTCTGAGTCGGCTTGGCCATCTGGGCTGCAGCTATCTCTGTCCCCTTTGTCTCAATAACATGTTCAATTGGGGTCTGAATCCCTTCAGCATTAATTTGAGGATTCTCATCACCCTCGACATAAACATCCCCTTCTATGTCATTATTAGGGGTCTTACCATCTTCGATATCGATATCACCTTTGATATCAACATTTTTATCTTTACCTTCATCACCACTTGAGCCCTCATCGCCCTCAACATCAGTACCAGAGTCTTCGCCGCTCTGCAGTTCTTCGAAACTCTGATTAGCATCACTAGGGCTCTGGTCACTATCATCTTGGTGATCGCCACCATCAACTTGATCTTCCTTGGTCATTAAATCCTGGATCAGTACTTGAGTAGGGGTTGTATTCAGACCAGGGTCAGAAGCAGTATCGATCGGATCCTCCTTTATTGGATCAGCACTAAGATTGTAATCTAGCAGCGCCTCAATCATCCCCTCCTCTTGAGAAGGTATTTCGCTTGGAACATGAGCTACAAGAATTTAAGGTACATAAGACGCTGGTACTTCAGGATGCACTGCCTCTTTTTCACCATGAATCAAGGTTATTCCAAATGTTCATCTTGAGGAGTGGTGATTCTCCGAGCCGGATAAATTATGGGCTCTGTATCAGTCACAAGGGGAATATCCACTGAAACACCTGGAGTTGGTTCATTGGTTGACGGTGATGTCAGGCTAGTTGCAGCAAATGCCGCCAATGTTGCTGAAGACAAAGGAATGGTGAATCCCACGACCAATGGTTCTGAAACGACAATACCAGGAGTATTTGCTGCAACCTTCGGAGTTGGAGCGCTGGTAGCTGAAGGTTCTGGAGATGAATATATATCAATACAATTTGCCACAGGGTCAACATCAAGTAACTCATACTGAAAAGAGAGAGTAAAAACATCACCTTGTGGAGAAGAAACACCCCCGGGTGACATTGTCCTTTGTTCTGGAGAAGAAGATATAAGAGAAGCCACGATCTTCCTTTCTTTGACTTTCGTAGCCAATAGCTTTCTTCTGGCCGAATGCTTGAATAAAGGTCGAGGAGAAACAACAACAGTCTTAGTAAAGACAGATGATTGGGGCTGTACTTCTTTAGGAGCAGGTCATTCTTTACTTATCTCCTCTTCAGCACCTATACTTTCTCTTCTAAATGGGGATGGGGTCGATCCCCTGAGGGAAGTAGTCATGCCTGGTGACAAACCAGCTTCTCTCTGCCGTGTCTGAAGTCTAGTACTGGCTCTGGGTCTCTCAACAGCAGTTGTTTCTTCTGTCCCATCCCTCCCCACAGTAGGAGAAGGAGGAATATTTTGAGGTGACTGGGTGGGGGCCCCTACTCTTAGCTTCTTGGCAGCCTTATTCCCGGGGGATTTCTCTTTCCGCTTCTTGAGAAAACCGCTCAATGGATCTTGAGTTTCATCAACTAAATCCATATTTACTGTTTCTAGAGGATCCTCGGTAGGGATATCCTGTTCAGCTTCAGTCAAATCTATAGTAGTTGTATCTCCATCAAATGCTTTACGAGTACCGATGAAACTATTATTCATCGAATAACCCTCAAAGAAAGTGTTGGCTGAGGTATAGAAGCGTGCGTATGAACTCAAGATACGTGGACCATCTTCTATAATAGCAGAAGGCATGGTAAATAGAACCCTTGTGCCTCTTGCATTGTAATATCTCCATCCACGGGCACCATCAATCAGATGACCGAAAGCTTTTAGACAAGTGGTTGCATTTCCAACATGCAACTGATCATAGCCGAACTGGCGAACAAAGTGACTTGGCAGATATGGCTCTAAAAAGCAGTTGTTCTCGAATCGGTACACTAGATGAGATGGTCTAATTATTTTCAACCAAATAAAGGCCTCAGGAGAAGGGCGAGAACCTTTCGGCTCTAAATCTTGGATGGGGGCCGAAAAGTTTTTATATCCAAGTTGAGGAGCAGTACAAAAAAATATCTAGTCTGTACCCTTGTTTAGTGCTTTCCTGCAATCAGATAAAGACATAACCTTCCATATCGCCTCAGCAAATCTGTCGTTGAAATTAGCTGCCAACGCTCCTCCGACCCCAAGGTCAAGATCCATCAATGAAGGGTGATGCAATAACAACCAGCCAAACCGATATGTGTATGGCATCTCGGTACGAGGGTATCCTTTTTGGTTGTTAGGCTTTTCCATTAAACTATCAATAAAGCTTCAGAGTCCCGCATTCAGCCTACTGGTAATGGCCGAGAGAATATCCATTTTGTATCCGAATACCAAGCACATTACTGCAAAAAGCACACCACGATGGATTCGGTCGATAGTACTAGCACCTAGGACGACAAACCGTCGTAACCACAGGGAAAGAAAGCCTGCTAAAGTGGATTCGGAAGATAAATTGATACCACTCTGCCTTATATAACTTTTCAGAGGGGTATTGACATCATAGTCATTCCAGGGTTTAGCTAACTCTGTATCAGCTCGGCCAGTCTTCTCTATCAGTTGAGAAATAGCTTGAGCATCAAGCGACTGAAAAAAGTGTGGCGTACGTTCAGATTGATCTTGCACTTTGGGGTCTATATTATGGTCGAAGAAGAGGTAGACCAACCACTTCGAGATATAGCATGTGGCACCAGTCTTATACAGATGCATGCAGATGGTAAAGTGACACAGTAATTCATCTAAAACTGCCACCATCTGAGGATTCACTTTGGCTAAATCCTCTATCTCATCTTCTGTCGATACGTACTCTTTAATGGGTTATCGCCCATTGGCAGACGAGAAAGAAATTGCATTTCATTGAAAGCAAAGCCTAGTTCTTCATAATGAGTGGCAATGGTACCACTCCTACTATTATACCTTTCTGCTAAAGCCAAAAATAAGTTGGAGTGATTTTGGATTCAACAAGTAATGGTCAGAACAGCTTCGTAGAGTCCCAGTTCTTGTAACTTCTCATGAAAGTTGTCGAGAATCCATACAGAAAGACGGTTCAAACGAACAATCTCCGGATGCATTAAGACAGTTAATCTCATGCTAGTATTGTGAGGATATTCTCCCTCAGACACAGCATATATATTTACAAAAATAGGGATTCTGATGGGTTTTATTACGGTTGTACCATCAGACGATACACAACCTGGTCTTAAACCCCTTAAGCGGGAACTATACTAATCATATCTGCAGAAATAGATGTCTTTGTTGTGCTCTCCACGATGGTGACATATTCTTCCTACCCTAGCTTCTTGGAAAGGAGTCAAATCCCATGACATCTTTCTAGGGTAGCTGGCACGAGTATATTGAGATAAAGATAGATTTCTTATCATCTCAGGCAGATATACCAATGTATCTCCTCTTATGAATGCATGTCGGTCTTTTCTTGACTTGGGCTGAGAGTCTGCAGCTACGGCCTCTCAAAAGAGGAAAGTTAGCTTCTTATAAAAATGTGCATCCTCAAACAGAAATGGAATACCACTTATTAAACAAAGCTGAGTTATAATTTTGATTCTCCAACATAGATCTCCGGGTCTCACGTAGGTCATACTCTGGAAAAGGGACATGAGACAAGTTTTCCTGGTACTTAGACACCCGAAAAGCAGATGCCAGTTCCTCGGCATGAGGGTCTTCCCTCAGATCAACTATAAGAAGAAAATTTAGAGTTAAAAAATCTTGAAAAGATTATTTCCTCAAAAGAAATACTCTGCGCCAATCATGGATGGTACAGGGTATGAAAAACCAGTCCTCAGCCAGCACATACAAAACGACAATTCTTAAGTCAGATGGCGCATCAATCGATTAGTATATGGTTTGCGCATAATGACAGATGGCGCAGCATGTTGAGAATATGATAAATGGCGCAGGACATCATTAGTTATGATTGTTTTAGCCAAACACTCTGAAAGAGGTGGCACAAGGTGCAGATGGCGTAAAGCATCAACCAATACTCTGAAAGAGGCGGTTGATGTTGGCCTATTGATCGTGCTACACGCAAATGGCACGAGCAGTCCACTGTCATCTCCTCCGTTCAATTTCTTACCTTCCAAGGCTGGTTTTGCCTCTTCGACTTTCGTAGACGGCATGATGTGCTATGGCACCCTCAGTAGGGGCACCGCGAAGTGGCTCCGGCTACTTTTTTTCCTTCTCGGCAGCGGTGGATCTCTTCGGGGCCATTGCGATCGGTTGAAAGCTTCGAAAGTTGAAGAAGAAGAGTTCGAGAGAAAGAAATTTCAAATAAAGAGTATTTTTCTCTCTTCTCAACTATTTATGACTAGCCTGAACATAACAGTCGTACGATCTACGCCTGAAAGTCGGTCGGTTATGATACTGCTCTGCGCCAACCGCTTCTTATTTAAATTATTTTAAAAAATTTAGCTTTTCAAATTTGAAAACTTTGAAGGGGGTCTTGTAAAGCCTAAAAAGTACAATCAGCATCAGGCGCTACTCATAAATAGTGCCAGCAATTAAATCATCAAGTGGCGCTAGACGTCAGATGGCGCGGGACATCAATAGGCACTGATCATCAAATGGCACTACATGCTACGTGGCCATCTTTTTGTAGAAGCTAAACAGTTATCATCATGACTGACAGCACGTCAGTCGAGAAATCCGTTCGAATTCCGAGCACGTGGCACTCGAAAAGATTTTGTCAAACGTGTCAGATTCGTCAAAAATGACCAACAGCTGTCTCGCGCCATCAACAATTGGCCCGAGGTAATCAATGACACCATATCATTCAGAAAGTCACAAAATAGCAAGTAGCGCCTGGCGCTACCTAGCAGTTGGCGCTACCTGATCAAATCATCCTGAAGCAGTTAGATAACATGGCACACATGCCACTAATCTCGAAGAACGTGTCTGTGATACTGCCCATGACCAATCACATATCAATCACAACATGCCATGCATCCAAGCAGTTAAACTAACCGTTCGCACTAAAGGATGAATGGTCCGCTAGTTGCAGTGTGCTCCAACCAGGATAACTACTTAACAATTATCTCGAAACTCTATAAATAAAGTTCCAAATCACTTTCAAAGGATGACTAATGATCATAATCTCCTGAGCACTTGTTGCAACACTCTCCAATGGCTATCTTATTCGACATCGCATCATCCAATGGATAAAGTGATCGTCTTATGTTCATATTCCTATAATTGTACTTCCCTGGAAATTAATTGTACTCTTGTATTATTTTCTTCGTTTGTAATCAAACTTTTATTTTTGCAAACAACCTTGGCTAATAATCAATCAAATAAATCCTATAGAATGTAGTACAATAAAAGATACTCCCAATCTATAGTATGTCTCAATTGTAATTCAATGTAAGTAAGTCCCAGTTGTGAACGGTCAAGTAGCCAATCCTAGTATCAACCTCCTCTTCTAAAGGAATACAAAGGTCAAATAAACTCCTATAGATTGTTGTATAATACAAGATACTCTCACTCTATAGTATGTCTCAATTGTAGTTAAATGTAAGTAACTCCCAATTGAGAATTGTTAAGTTATGTCAACTCAGGTCAAGTCCAAGTTAATCAGTTAGTATCAAGTCAAGTCAAGGAAACATGGGATAGAACTGACAATTTTATCATATGACATGGTGAACACGAAAAAGACTAATAAATAAGCAATAAAAATAACTAATATTCTATTCGTGCACGTAAATCTAGAAAAGTAGGCAATGCAGTAGATGATAAACAAGTACGAATATGAGAAGTATGTTACCATATGAAAAGAAATACAATAGAAAAAACATGTAAATACTGTATAAATTATTGTTCAAGTAGTTTTCCAAGATTCGCGATATCCTGGTCGCAAATCCGCTTCCAACTTGGGATTTTGGGACATTTGCTAAATCTAAAAATTTGTCTTTTTTCTTGATTTTAGAATTCGATTTGCGTCTCATAGAAGGCAAAATTAAATTAAACTAATTTAAGGAAGTCAAACTCAGTTAGGTTGTCTATGTACCTGCAAAGATGGCTCTCAAAATGATCACATGGTGATCGAAAAATTGTGTCGCAAATCCTTGCACTTGCTGCTGATGCTGTTACTGCCACTGCTACTGCTGTTGCAAGCGCTCCGCCGGTTCGCGCGACAACGTACGTTGACGGCAAGGTCGCCGTGGAAGAGGGAAGGGTCTGGCGAAGGATCTGGTTAAGGTTTCTCCCATTTTATTTATATCGACTAAATATACCAGGGGATCGGGCCCTTTTTGGTTTGGATATCTCGCGATATATTGACTATATTGCGAGATATTCAAAGGTTTTTTTCTTTATTATTTATAACTCTCTCTCTATATATATATATATTAATATATATATATTATAATTACTGCTGTTGCTTTCGCTACTGCTATTGCAGGCGCTTGGCCGGCGCTCAGGAGCCTCGCGCGATCGCATGCACCAACGACGAGGTCGCCAGAGAAGAGGGGAAGGGTCTGGAAAGGGATGTGGTTAAGGTTTCTTCCTTTTTTGTTTCTGTCGACTAAATATATTGGGGGATCGGGCCCTTTTGGGTTTGGATATCTCGCGATATATTGATTATATCGCGAGATACTCAAAGGGTTTCTTTTTTTCCTTTACCATTTATAATTCCCTCTCTCTCTTTCTCTTTATATATATATATATATATATATATTGTTCGCCATGAAATATAAAAGAACAGAATAATTATCGGAGGACTGGACTTTTACTTCACAGTACAAACTCGCTTATACAAAGAAAGCCTAGGGACGAAAACCTAGGTACAACAATCTAAGCACAATTGTTTATTTTAGATTCTGGGGGGTAACGATAGAGGCTCGAGAAAGCGAAGGTAGCTCTGCCTTACTCCTTGGACGATCGGATGCAGCCTTGGCTCGAGGAAGAAATGCTCTCAGGATGCTCTCTGTGCGTGCCTTTGTCTCTCTGCTCTCTCTCTTCAAATCTCTCCAAGTGCTCTGGTACTCTTCGAAAAAAGTTCTTCCAAAAAGTCCTCTTTTCCCAAGGGAATGGCACCTTGCTATTTATAGTAGTGGGATGCAATCATTAAGGTTTGCAATAATTGCCTCCATGACAAGTTGACGGCTAGAGATCGGTCAATCTGGGCCATTAATTCTGATTATAGCAAATCTAGGTAATTAATGTGGATTACACCAAATCTTGTGGACGATAAATGTTGACTGTCATGAATATTCACGTCTTGTGAGGGATTGCCACGTGTCTGTTTTCCATAAATAAATTCACTTTATTTATTGTGTATCTGGGAAAATTACAACTATAGGAATCCGATCTAGAAGACGATCGCTTTATCCCTTGGACTATGTGAAGAAGAAAAGCTCTCAAAATTTTGACAGTAAGTTAGACAACTATGTATCTGTATGAGAAAAAGAACTCTATTTATAGAGTCAAAAATAACTGAAAGGATAACTGTCTTCACAACCTGTGCCTAGTTGAAAATCACGCAGGATTTAACATACGCAAGGTTGTGAGCAGTTACTGGACGTGGCCTGTAACTGTTGGATACATAGTAATCATGCATGAGTCATGTGCAAGTTACAAGACACGCAGGCGAGAGATCAGTGGCATGGCTGCCACGTACTCTAATTTGATGAAATCCACGCAGACTTGTTGAAGACGAAATCCACGCAGACTCGGGGGTAGAAAGCTTCAAAATCTACGCAAACTTGGGGCAAGAAGCTTCAGGATCCACGCAGACTTGGGGCAAAAAGCTTCAAAATCCACGCAGACTTGAGGGAAGAAACTTCAGAATCCACGCAAACTTAAGACAGAAAGCTCAAAATACACGCAGACTTGAGGAAGGAACATAATGCACACTCTATTGAGGCAGGACTGCCAGCTGTCTTGATTCGACGTGCCTCGACTGACACAAAATCTCTGATAGTGATTGCTTTTGTCAGTCATATTAAATGACAAGAAGCTCTTTTGGTACGCCAAATTGGTGAAGGCTGAGTCTTGCTGAAGAAGATTTCGAAAGTCATGCAATAGTCGGCTGTGATCTCTCGAGTTCCGTGCATACGTGGCATACGAGAAGACATTCTTCGACTGTAGTGTTGTCAGTCATGATGATACTCTGACAAATGATAAGCTGTCTTCCAGCGTGATTTTTTTTAATATTGTCCTGATCAACTCAGCGTAATTTTTGGACCTTGTTCTGATCAACTCAGCGTGACCTTCATTTTTAAGGCCTACAAAACCCCCTTCAAAGTTTTCGAAAGTTGAAAAGACTTCAAAATTTTGAAATACTTTGAAAAGAGAAACATGCAAATGAACTTATTAAATGTCATGATGACTCTTCAGTTTTCGAGACTGATTGAATCCAATTTATGGTAGAATATGAACCGCCGGCGAGCTCGTTTATATAAACGGGGAGAAAATTCAGCTTTGATATTCATCTTACGTCAACATGACTCCGAAGGAAGAAGCTGAAGAAGAAGCAAGAAAGTTAGGTTTCTGTGCACATGGCGACCCTACTCTCGGGGGTAAGGAACCGGAGCCTTTAGTTTTCTAGTTCAAAGATGACCCTACACAACTAGCCAAGAACTTTCTGAGCCACTTTAGTCTGGACGGCTCGTCTTCTTCCAATGGGCACAGCCTTGCAGAGCAGCGTGAAATGCTCAATGCTCTGTTACATCGTATGGGAGTCACTAGCGTAAAGGAATTGGGCGCCAAGCTCAATCGCTTCACAAAATAGAGCGTGTCTTTTATGCTTCTGTTTTCTTTTTGAGAAATATTGTACTTCTTTTCTTATGTAAGGTCGTCAGTGCCTCTTTTGCCTTGAAAAATGTAGTACAACTTTTGTGCTGAACAGCGTGCATTAATGAAGAATATTAAGTGGCACTTTTTGAATGTTTCAAATATTGTGCTATTTTCCAAAGCACACGTGACACTCATTCCATGGTTTATGAGCTCTTTTTACTCGGATCTTTTCCAAGAATAGGCCTGCACTTTGTCCTTTAAATAGATAGGTGAGTTTCATGCATACTCATTCCTTCATTCTTCTTCTTCTTCTCTGAGAATGACCTTTTTGCAAGATTCCATTCTCAACAACAAATTGATGATAGCAATGCTCTCTGATCTTGATTTTGATGGTGAGTCCAGTATAGTAGCCCACTTTTCACTGTTGAAGATAAGCTTTTTTTTATTTCTGACTGAACAGAGTGTGCGTGACTGGCCAGTGCGTGCCAAATGACATTTCTATTGATTAATCTCTTTTTCTTTGCTGCAGAAGTTTGGCTATAAAATTTTTTCAGAACTGGCATTGGTGATTTGGATGCTGTGGGGAGCATTCTTCTGACATCAACATCAGGGAGCTCATGCGCTTTTGATGCGCAAATCAGACAACTCAGAACTCTTCGTGGGATAGAAGGGTCTTCCTCCGATGGTAGGAAGAGCCTTTATACACGGAGAGTTGGACGGTGGAGTTAACTCTACCCCGAGAAATCGGGTAGTAGAGTTTCTTTCACGGCAGAACTAGGAATTGTATCCCAATGTTGGATATATTCCTGTCTCCTTTGAAAGGCCGCTCCTAATCCATCAGTTGTATTGGCAGCAACGCGCCTTCGGGCTGCCATACTCTGTGGTTCTCCTCTCGTCTGAGATATAAGACCAGAGTTTGATTCCTGCTGCTCTGGTCGCCACTGGAGCTCAGACAGTCAGGAATTGCAACAAACAACGAACCCGTCAAAGAAGATCCAAGGAAGAAAATAGATCTCTATTAGATTATTGTTGTATGTATAGAATGAAAATCCAAAATTGTAATAGATTTCCATTATGATTTGTAAGAAAGTCTAAGAAAGTGTAATAGACTTTTTATGATGATATGAGAATAGAAATGATAATCCTTCTATGCTCAATGATTTGTATTTATCTGGATGAATTGTGGACATGATAGATAATAAAACCTTCTTTTCTGATTTAGAGTAGATAATATTATCAGAGGTAATATGGACGTACTAATATGTAGGAACTCAAAAGAAAATAGATTGATTTCTATGCAGAGGTCAAAGATGGAAAATGACAAATGAGTAGGTAGATTCAGCATTTATTCAGAGGTTATGAAAACGTGATAAATAACGAATTTCTACTTTTTAATAAATTGATAGAAGATAATGAACGGACAAAACGTCAGGTGATAATGAACAAGTGAACCATCGGATGAATGTAATAAATGAACGGATGAACCGTCAAGTATTAATGAACGGACGAACCGTCGGATGAATGTAATAAATGAACGGATGAACCGTCAAGTATTAATGGACGAACCATCGGATGAATGTGTCGTTTCATTATTCGAGGAATTTCTGTCTATAAATATAGCAGAAATCTAACAAAGGACGAACACTTCTACTCTTCAACATAAAAATGTCATCTGAAGAAGCATCCAAGAAGGCCGAAATCGTCTCAAAAGTTCAGAAGGACACTGAAGAACGCCCTGCCGATCCAATTCAGCCGAAGAAGGTAGAAGCAGGTGAAGGTTCATCTGCACCCAAGCCGCCACGAGATATTCTAGACTTTCTACTTGATCCAGGAAGGACTGAAGAAGAGGAAGCCATGAGGATGGCAATCTGCAAGTTTCTTGTGGGCTCCAGCAAAGAAGTTTTCAGTTCTTTTGCTGATCGCATTTTCGAGAAGGATGGCAACAGTCCGCGTCCAAATGTAGAGAAGGATGATAGTGATCTTTCTTAATATCATGTACTATCATTCATGAATAAAATTTTATTTATAAACATGAACTTGTCTGATGATTTACAAGTATTTATATTTATACATAATACTTTTTAAGGAATTTGCCATTGATAGGCATCATAACTTTTCGACCATCCAGTTCTGAGAGTTGATAAGCTCCATTTGAGAAAACTCTGCTCACAATATAGGGACCTTCCCACTTTGCGTCGAATTTGCCTTTGCTCATATGAGTCATAGTCATAGGACGTCTGACTGTTAGAACAAGTTCTCCTTTTTGATATGCTCGAACTCTGACTTTCTTGTTAAAAGCTCTTGAAATTCTAGCTTGATAGAATTCGATATTCTGTTGAGCAGATAACCGCTTTTTATCCAGAGCTTCCAACTCCTGAAGTTGAAGACGGTCATTATTCTTGGCAGTAAGATCATTAGCGATTGCTATCCTTAAAGAAGGAATTTGAATCTCTAACGGAAGAACAGCTTCGCATCCGTACACCAGAGAGAAAGGTGTACATTTAGTAGCATTACGAACTGTAGTCCGATAAGCCCACAAACATTCACCAAGTTTCTCACTCCAATTGCGTTTGTTAGTAGAAACAAACTTCTTTAAGAGTTTGATGATGGTCTTGTTGAAAGCTTCTGCTAATCCGTTAGCTGCCGGATTATATACAGTAGAAGCCACATTGTTGATCCGATGGTCGTCACAGAATCGAGTAAATTTTTGGCTGACGAACTGTGGACCATTATCATGAATAATACGTCGAAGAACACCAAATCTGTATATGACATGATGCTTGATAAAATTGATGACATTGGACGTCTTGACTTCAGATAAAGGAATAGCTTCAGCCCATTTGGAGAAATAATCGATTATTGCGAGAATAAACCGATGACCTTTTGATGTTGGCGGATTGATCGGACCAATAATGTCCAAGCCCCAAGCTTCGAAGGGCCATGATGCTGCCGTCGGATGCAGAAATTCCGAGGGTTGATGAATAAAATCCGCATGGATTTGACAAGCTTTACACTTCCTCGCATATTCGATGGCATCCGATACCATAGTAGGCCAGTAATAACCCATACGTCGAATACGGTCTTGAAGTTTTGGTCCAGGCTGATGTGCTCCACAAATTCCATCATGTGCTTCACGAATGATTTGTTAAATCTCATCACCGGCAACACATCGAAGAAGTAAACCATCATAAGCTCGACGATATAAGGTTTTCATGGTGTGATTGTAATAGAATCTGAGTGATCGTCGTCTGATAGAAGTCGCTTCACTCGGATCCTCTGGAAGAATATCATACAATACGAAATCTAAGAAAGGAAGTCTCCAATCTTTATCCGTATTCTGAGTCTCAGCTGAATTACTGAAGATGAATTCCATGCTAGAATCAGATGAAGATGACAATGATTTACGACTAAATCCAAATCCTCTTGTTGTGTTGACATCATGAGATGTTGATTCTTCAATGTCAACGGGAAGTCCTAGAGTTAGATTGTTTTCGAGATGAAATAATTCTCGATTACAAATAACAATCATTTGTTGACGTCAAATTGGAATAGCCAACACCGCCGCAAGATTGGTGAGAGCATCAGCTTCTGTGTTACATGCTCGCCTAACATGCTCAATGAAGAACCCTTCAAATAAAGAAGCCATAGATATAGCCGATCTATGATAAGGAACCAGATCTTGATGGCGAACTTCATAAGTACCCCTTATCTGATTGACAATGAGTTTAGAATCTCCATACGCTTCCAAATGTTGAATATTCAGATGTTTAGCGAGTTAAAGATCAATAAGCAATGCATTGTACTCAGCTACATTATTTGAACATGGTTGATCGAGAGAATAAGCTCTTTGGATATCAAGACCTTCTGGCGACACAAAAACGATTCCAACTCCAACGACAATATCACCGTTAGGACCTATTCTTGAAGCTCCATCAAAGAATAGACGCCAAGTAGGATCTTCTTCAATAATCTGGTTTGAATCTAGGACTTCATCTGGGATTTCATCATAGAGTTTTGAACTTTCTGGAATTGAATGAGCAGCCAAAAATCAGCTAAAGCTTGTCCTTTGACTGATTTCTGAGGAATGTAGTGCATATCATACTGAGCAAGTAAGATTCTCCAGTTAGCCAATCGAGAATTCAAAACACTCGGTTTCTTCATCATGACCCGTATAGGATTGATCCGGGAAATGACATGAATAGTTTGACCCATGATATAATGTCGTGTCTTTTGGACAGCGAACATCAAGGCTAGACATTCTTTTTCGACCGGTGAATATCGAGGTTCAGCTCCGGTCATAGTACGACTGAGATAGTAAATGGCTTGTTTATGACCATTGTTATTCTTTTGAGCGAGCAATGCACCCAGTGAATGACTCATTGCTCGGGTATATAAGAGGAACGGTATTCCTGAGACAGGAGGTACCAATACTGGAGGGCTCATCAGATATTGTTTTATATCATCGAATGCCTTCTGACATTCATCATTCCAGACAAAAGAAACACCTTTCTTCATAAGTTTGTTGAATGGTCTGCAGTGTCCTGAAAGATTAGAAATAAATCTTCTGATACAAGCGATCCTTCCTTGAAATCCTCGTAGCTCTTTTAAGGTGCGTGGAGGATGCATCTCTTGGATGGCTTTGATCTTCTCGGGATCCACGTGTATACCTTTAGCGGTAATGATGAAGCCGAGAAATTTGCCACTAGAGACGCCTAAGAAGGACTTAGTAGGGTTCATCTTTAATTGATGCTTACGCATTAGATCAAATATAGTCTTCAAATCTTGGATATGATCCTCCTTTTATCGACTTTTGACTGCAATATCATCAACGTAGCATTCGACTATTTTCCGCAAATGTTCACGGAATATAGTGCTCATAGCTCGTTGATAAGTTGCTCCTGCATTCTTGAGACCGAATGGCATAACTGTATAACAGTATGTACCGATCGGCGTTCTGAAAGAAGTGTGCTTCTCGTCATCTGGAAATATTTTAATCTGATTGTACCCAGAATACCCGTCCATGAATGACATCCGTTCAAACCCATAGGTATTATCGATCATAACATCAGTGATTGGAAGAGAGAATTCATCTTTAGGACATGCCGCATTGAGATCGCAGAAGTCTATGCAAACTCTGATCTTGCCAGTCTTTTTAAGAACAGAAACTATGTTAGCCACCCAATCGGGATGTTGTTCCTCTCTAATAAACCCGGAGGTCATGAGTTTATTGACTTTAGCTTCAATTGTATCCATAATGTCTGGACGAAATCGTCGCTGTTGTTGTTTAACTGGTTTAGCATTCGGCAAGATATTGAGTTTATGAGTCGCTATCTGTGGATCAAGTCCTGGCATATCTTCATAGCTCCAAGCGAAGACATCGATGTATTCACGAATAAGTTTGATCATGTCTTGCTTATCAGTTTCTGAAAGACTTTCACTGATGAATATTGGTTTGGGAGATCCCTCTTCACCAACATCTATTTGAACAAGTTTGTCTTCAGTCGGAGGTTCTTTTTGCTCGAAACGGAACTCCCATTGATTATCTAACCTTTGGGCCCATTGTTCTGATTTAGGTGAGATTTCAAACTCTTCTTCGTCTTCATCACTTTCTTCAGAACGGTCAATGGAAACCATGTTGGAAGACAGAGTGTTGCAGTAGAAATCACCGATACTCGTATCGGAATTCCAAGAAGTGGTACTAGAAGAATCAGATCTCTTATCTTCGTCAGACTCGGGATCTTCATGGATAATATTGATAAAAGGAGTAGGAGCAATATAGCCCAATCCGTATTTTGTCCTCCCATATTTCAGAGGAGGAATACGAACAGGCATTTTCTTCCTTTTCCACAATTGAGGCCAGTTCTGAAGTCATAGCCCATATTTTTGATGATATCTTTAGATTGCTGACTATAGCGACGTAGTTGTAATCTTCCAGTATCATCGTTTTTGTCATCATCTTCTAAATCAGAAGGACTTTGGGGCCCTTTGTAAAAGAATATTGGAATATCTCCTGGATTTTTGCTGGGAACTAGAAAGTATGAAGATTGTACAGGTTCTAGGGATACATCTGTATGAACAGTCTGTACAACTCCTATGGTTATTGTGCTCAAGTCATCTAACAAATATAAATAACTATGAACATAATTACACACATCAACGTACTGCAAAGATGAAGACTTTTTATTAAATATAAAAGCAGCAATATTTACATTGGGAGAAGGCCGAGCCTTAGAGATCTTAGCCAAGTCAATGACTAAAGGGGAAGAAGAAGAACGAGAAGAAGTTTTGTTTCGATTAAGATCGATAACAAATGGCTCAGAAGAGGTGAGCTCCCTTGAAGCTTGAGATGGAAGAGTAATCCGCCCTCCAACTGGAATTAGCAGAGTATCTTGTGAAGATACAGGAACTATAGTACGCCCACTAATAGGAATGATCATTGTATCTTGAGTAGACGACTGAGGTAACGGAGAGATCCGTCCACTCACCGGAATGATGAAAGAACCTTCTCCAGAGGGTTTGGAAGATTGTTGCTGAGTAGTTCGACCTTTAATAGGAATTATTAAGGTCTCACTTTGTGAATCCTCTTTCTCCATAGCTTGTATCACCCTTGTATACTCTTCTTTGTACATTCGGGAATCATTGAAATAAGCTTCAACCCCATGGAAGGGATTTATATCAGCAACTTCTTTTTGTACTCTTCCATTGCTATCAATGTACTTAAAACACTGATGAAGAGTAGAAGGCACCACATTATTTTCATGAAGAAAGGGCCTCCCAAGATGAAGATTGTAGGATCCCACGATCTCGATCACATAGAAAGTGACTTTGGATCTAAAATCGCCAATCTGAAGTTTCAGATGAATCTTTCCCAAAGGCTCGCTTCGGCTTTGATTGAATCCCAGGATAGTAGTAACCGTCTTGGAGAGCTTGTGAAAAGGAATTTTTAGTTCATCCAACAGACTCTTTGGCATTATACTTATAGCAGACCCTGGATCAATGAGGATACGATCTATCTTCATTGTATCGATATAACCAGTGTAGTAGAGAGGCCGATCATGTCGATTATCCTCCAATAGCATGTCGTCTTGTGTAAAGGTGATATTTGGGATAATCTCCAATATACTGTTGCAATGTAAGCAAGTGGCAGGTTCTGCATCTGGCTTCTTCAATTGTGCAAGACAAGAATCTGCCTGAAGAAGTGCCTCACTTAGCATCTCCCGAGTCTCTTTAGAAAGACGTAGAAGTTCAAAGAGAGACATTCTAGCTGGAGTGTTAGCAAGTTGAGCTAAAATGTCGAAGTTAGAAGGTTTCTGAAGCCCAAGAGGAGGGGACTTCTTGATAGGCTTATCAAACCGAGCCTGCTGTTTGCCTTTCTCAAGAGCTGTGGGCTTGGAAGGAGCAGGTTCAACTGGTGCAGTGGAAGGAATAGGTGCAGCGGATGATTCTTCTTCAAGAGGAACATTAGGAACATCTTTGTCAGCAGAAGGGATATCAAGAGTATCCTCAGGACTTTTGGAATAATCCTTCAGATAAGGTTTTCCTGTTCGAGTAGCACTAGCAAGTGCTTCTTCCTTGTCTTTTGATTCTGCATCAGAAGTAGATCCGAGAGAAGTCATATGACATGACTTAATCTTTCCAGCCTTCTTAGACTTTCGAGATGTAGTCTTTTGAAGAGGAGGAGATTCAAAGTCTGCTACTAGATCAGGATGAATCTACATGATTTCTCCTGTTTCCATAGTGATTGGTACTAACCCATCCGACTGTGGAGTAGGAATATGCACTATCTCAAGAGTTGCCTTGGGGATAGGAATAATCCCGCTTTCAAGGAGTTGAGGAGGGAAATCTCCGAATTGCATAGAGACAACGTTGGAGGTGACGATTTTCTCTTTCGGAGTAAGAGAGATAGCTCCAGATTTAATCATTTCTTGGATCTTTCCTTTCAGTACATAACATGTACGAATTGTGTGACCCAACATTCTGTGGTATGAACAGTATTTTGGATGATCTGTCTTCCCAGCTTCATCAGGTTTCTTGATTTCAGGTAATTGTATTTTATTATCTTTCAGCAGACATTCAAAGATACCAAGGACATCGTCATCATCGAAAGAGTATTCTTCTTTGGGGCGAGGTGTTCTTGGTTGTTGAGTTGTAGAGGTAGGAGAAGTTTGAACAGTTGATGCATCTTTGCTCTGAAGATTAACTTCAAGAGTTTCTTTTCCCTTGCGAGCATTATTTTTATTGTTAGTACCTTGACCTGTTTCTTTGGGAGTCATCTGCACTCCTAAACCTTTGAAGGTTTCAGCACTAATTTTTGCAGCTTTGGCACTAACTATAAAAGAAGGCCAGTCTTGAAATTGGATAGATCCTGTCCACATGCTGACGATTGGTAACAAGTTTGATTTGCATGTGTCGATGGTGACAGCATCTGGAGTTCCAAGAGGCATCTTCAGAGCTTCTCTTCGAAACCGTTCAATGAAATCCTCTGTAGTTTCATTATTTTTCTGCTTGATTCTAATAAAAGCAGACATAGTCATGTCATTGAGCCCTTCATAGAACCGTTCAAGAAACATCTGTTTGAAACTGGCAAATGAGGTAATGCACCCATCTGGGAGACTTCTATACCATTCATAAGCCGTTCCCTTGAGACATCCAACAAACACCCGAGTAAGGAGGGCATCACTTGGTTGCAACTGGTCAGTCATCACTTTAAAGTGATTAATAAACTGACTTGGAGAAGTAGTTCCATCATAGAATGAGATAGTAGGAGGCTTGTATTTAGGAGGATACGATACTTGCTTCCATTCTATCGGATAAGGTTGCTTGATGCCTAATCTTTGTAAACCATCTTTCTGTTTGAATGCCTCGAATTGAGTTTTATGATTCCTCAATTCTTCATTAACAACTCCGAAAGATTGTGGAGTTATAGCTTGTAGAGAATAGTTGGGAGGAGGAACAGCATTATAAGCACTACCCCCAGCTCCAGAGAGACTAGGATTTGTTTGAGTTGGTCCAGGAGTATTGGATTGTACTGCTGGAGGAACTTGGACTGGACTTACACCAGTATAAATTGGTGTAGCTTCTGGTACAGTCTGTCGATTTTGCAGTTGAGCTGCCATGAGTTCATACATCGACTTCATATTATCAACCATAGACTTCATTTGTTGTTCCAAAGAAGCAATTCTTTGTTCTTGAGGAGTCATGGAAGAAGAAGGTTCATCAGTATTCCCATCAACCATATATGTTGTGACTGTACGAGGGATTTTTGATGAACTGGTGGATGTTGTTTGTTCTGAATCACTGCTTTGTGTATCAAAGTCAGTTACAGGAGAACTACCTCCAGTAGGAAGAGGTGGGAAATTAGATTCTCCAAAAAATTCAAAATTCTTTGACTAGAGGCCAAGACTCTTACTCTGGTGCCTCTATATACTCCATCTGGACTATCAGCTCTACCCCCAGTATCCCGAGAGGTCATGTTGACAAAAGCAAACAAAGGCTCATCTTCATCAGGCATAGGTTCACCCTGAATCCGATTGAAGACAGATTGTCATTTATTTTGACATCTGTATTGTATTGTGACTCTTGACTGGAAGTCACATTCATGTTCAACATAGTCCTGAACCATTGATTGACATCTGCATTGAATTATGACTCTTGGTTGGAAGTCACTTTCAGCATGGTCCATTGACACAGAATTATTCCTTCTCTTCTGTTGAAGATGTTCTCGTAGATCTGTCTGTGAAGATTGAGGTACATCAGAGAACATTCTTTGTACATTTTTAGGTCTTAATGGCTCTTGATTATATAGAGAGTGATTAATGTGAGCCACATAATTTCTAGCATACTCTGCATCTGGATCCCTTGCTTTTGTTCCTGATTGGTATAGTTTCTTGACACCAGAAGTGTTTCCTAAACGGATTTGATCAAGTTTTGTTCTTAGATCAATTGGAGGTAACACATTGGTTTTGGAAACTTGTAGTTTTCCTTCCATTGATCTGGATATTTGCAGAGAAGGAAGAGTTGGACCACCCCCTTGATTAGGAGTTGGTAACAGACCCTCTTTTATAGACAAATTATGTGCCCAATTCGAAGAAGTTGTAGAAGAAGACATTAAAAAATATTTCTTCTTAGACTTATTCAAGTTTTGAGACATAAAATGTCCAGAAGGAAGAGTAGTCAAAAGACCATCTCCTTTTCTTTGACTAACAAAATTGTCAGTCAAAGCTGTTCCTGAAGTAAAAACTACAGGAGCAGAAGAAACAACTAAAGAATTGTTTCTTTTCGAAGGGACTTTGTGTGGAGGAATTTTAGCAAGACCACCCCCAATTCTAGTAGAACTTGGCAAAGAAGAAGAGATAGCTAAAGAGCTATTCTTCTTGGAGTATGCTGGTGACAATTTGGCTAAGGAGCTTGTATTGTCAGTGTACAAAGTCTTGGCTAAAGAGCCAGATTTTGGTGAAATACATGCTGGAATAGATTTGGCTAAGGAGCCAGTACTATCAGCGTGACTTTTGAATTTAGGAATACACGCTGGAACAAATTTGGCTAAGGAGCCAGTATTGTCAGCGTGACTTTTGAATTTGAGATTGCACGCTGGAACAGATTTAGCTAAAGAGCCAGTACTGCCAGCGTAACTTTTGGAATTAAGATTGCACACTGGAACAGGCTTGGCTAAGGAGCCAGTACTGCCAGCGTGACTTTTGGGATTAAGATTACACGCTGGAACAGGCTTGGCTAAGGAGCCAGTGCTGCCAGCGTGATTTTTGGTTGCTGTTGTCTTTGAACACACAAGAGTGTGTGTGCTTGCAGTGGACTCTTTGCCAGTGTTAAGAATAGACACTGTGGCAGAAAAGTCACCATTGGTTGCCAACTGATTCTTAGGGACATAGACAGATCGTCCCTTCGACTTGGCAGTAGTGATGGAGGCTGAAGTAGGCTTGCCGCCCTTAGCCCGCTGCATTTCTTCGTAGGCGAGTTGATCGAATTGGATCGATATCACCTTCTTCGTCGAGCCGACCGACGAAGTGTCGTATTGAGTTATTGCCACCTCAGAAGAGGAGATGGTTGTCCCCAGCAGAGTCGCCAATTTATTTCCATAAATAAATTCACTTTATTTATTGTGTATCTGGGAAAATTACAACTGTAGGAATCCGATCTAGATGACGATCGCTTTATCCCTTGGACTATGCGAAGAAGAAAAGCTCTCAAAATTTTGACAGTAAGTTAGACAACTATGTATCTATATGAGAAAAAGAACTCTATTTATAGAGTCAAAAATAACTGAAAGGATAACTGTCTTCACAACCTGTACCTAGTTGAAAATCACGCAGGATTTAACATACGCAAGGTTGTGAGCAGTTACTGGACGTAGCCTGTAACTGTTGGACACATGGTAATCATGCATGAGTCGTGTACAAGTTACAAGACACGCAGGCGAGAGATCAGTGGCATGGCTGCCACGTACTCCAATTTGATGAAATCCACGCAGACTTGTTGAAGACGAAATCCACGCAGACTCGGGGGTAGAAAGCTTCAAAATCCACGCAAACTTGGGGCAAGAAGCTTCAGGATCCATGCAGACTTGGGGCAAAAAGCTTCAAAATCCACGCAGACTTGAGAAAAAAAACTTCAGAATCCACGCAAACTTGAGACAGAAAGCTCAAAATACACGCAGACTTGAGGAAGGAACATAATCCACACTCTATTGAGGCAGGACTGCCAGCTGTCTTGATTTGACGTGCCTCGACTGACACAAAATCTCTGACAGTGATTACTTTTGTCAGTCATATTAAATGACAAGAAGCTCTTTTGGTACGCCAACTTGGTGAAGGCTGAGTCTTGCTGAAGAAGATTTCGAAAGTCATGTAATAGTCGGCTGTGATCTCTCGAGTTCCGTGCATACGTGGCATACGAGAAGACATTCTTCGACTGTAGTGTTGTCAGTCATGATGATACTCTGACAAATGATGAGCTGTCTCGGGACTCGGTAGATTCTGCCAACTGGGAAAAGATTTGCTTCTCGCTTTTATGTCAGTCATTATTGTGCCTTTATGTCAGTCATTATTACGCCTTTATTTCAGAGCTGTCATTCGTCAGAGCTGTCAGCCATCAGGGCATTAAATGCAGCCAAAGATGAAGGGAAAAAACTGTCCAAGGCCACGTGGCTCTGGGTCTATCCGAGCCGCATAGACGTCTGAGCCGCATGGGCTCTCTGAACCGCATGGAGATTCTTTGTCGCATAGACCTTTCTTTATTCTTTTCCATGCTTCTACAAGACCCCCTTCAAAGTTTTCAATTTGAAAAATTGAAATACTTTGAATAAGAAGCATGGCTATGTGTAAACTCCTTTGGCCGCATGGGGTGTTCTGGCCGCATGAACGTCCCAACCGTATGGTCTCCTCAGCCGCCTGTCCATCTGAGTCGCATCGACCAACCAGCCGCATGGACTATCTGGCCGCATACGCTGTCCGGCCGCATGGGTTTCTTGCTCCTGCCACGTATGTAAATCTTTTGCATTAATTGCCTTTGATTTGCTGTCAGATTCTGAAGGCGCTTTTCGGGGCAAGATCCCAAGAGTTTGATCTTTATTTAGTCGGTTTATCTCGATAACCGAAGAGTCAGTTTTCACGCTGTACGCGGATCAAAGCACTCTCATTTTGCCTATAAATAGGAACACGTTCAATTAGAGAGACTTCTTTATTCTCTCTCGTCTTCGACCCTTGCTGCCCTAATTTTCTGTCTCTGTCTTTCTTCTCCGATCGTCGGACGACCATGGCTCCCAAGTCTTCCAAAGCTACCTCTACGAAGGGCAAGAAAGCGGCTTCTTCGTCAGCCACAACGCCTACCGTGCACCCTGACGTCCACCCTGCTTTTAAGGGTAAGGATTGGATGGAGTATTGAACGCTTTGAACCCTAAAACCCATGGCTCTGTTGCATATTTTATGCACAAGCCTTCATTCTTCATCTTTATTGAACTGCCCAAGTTCAATATGATGAAGCCGCATATATTGCATGGGCCGCATGGCCCTCTCATATCTGAACCGCATGGGGCTTTTCCTGTGTCTGAGCCGCATGAGAAGGACTTAAGCCGCATGAGCACTTCTAGATTTGAACCGCATGAAGTCCTTTTGAACAGGACCGCATGAGCACCTGATGAATCTGGGCCACATAAAGCTTCGCTAAAACGTGCCGTATAAGCTCATCTGCTAAATAGAACCGTATAAGCTCTATCGAAGCAGTACCTGCATGAAACCCAACTGAATGTGGGCTGCATAAAGCTTCGCTAAGACGTGCCGCATAAGCTCATCTGTTAAATAGAACCGCATAAGCTCTATCGAAGTAGTACCATATGATACCCAACTGAATTTAGGCCGTATAAGGCTACGTTGAATCGAGCCGCATAAGCTTATGGGAGCCTTTTAAGAAACTCCAAGTGTTTTCGTTTATAACCATCTTTTAATCCTGTTTCTTTTGTTCTTTCTTCAGTGGATCTGCCAATCAATCCAGCAGGAGAGCTTTTGGTGGGTTCAGCCCAATATATCATGGGTGTGCAGCTTGACAACTTGGTTCGACATGTGTCAGATTAGCTTCCCGTCGATGATCCTTTGGAGAGGGTGAGCGTCATCAATAACCAGCCTTTCCACTTTCTTGGTACTATGATGAACTCAGGAAGGCTGGAAGGAGAGTATCTGAAACCAGCCTTTCTCTTCGAGGATGCTCTATCCATAAAGAACCCCCGAGTGCTGGGCATTTCTGAGAGCTGGGACTTTACTGTGGACGGGATGGAGATCCATATTCCCGAAATAGAACGTCATTTTTCCCTCTCGTGATTCAATATGGTACCATTGAGAAGGAGGATGTCTAGAGGGCACATATGTATTTTGATAATACAGAGCGGTTGTCCCAGGAAGCGGAGCACCGAGCTAAGCAGCGGCTTGAACGAGGGACAGCCCTGGTGAAGAACCGCCTTCTGGAATTATGTAATGCTGAACCATAGTCGGCCTTTTTTTCTTTTTTATTTTCGTTCTTTTCCTTTCTTTAAATGGGCCATTGTCCATAGAACATGTAGTACTTTCACTTTCCAAATAAAAGAGTATGCTTTATTCTACCCTTTATTTGTACTGCTTGTTGTGCTTGTGGTGTTATGGTGGCGTCTGACCCGTTTTGGGGGGGCTTATTTGTGGACCTGTTACCCTTGGCATACCTGGGTTTTATGTACAGATAACAAGTTTGATGGGGAAACCTAGAACAATTCTACAACAAGGTGGTCATGAACGTTCTAGGTATCGGGAGAAAGAATACAATGGAGCAGCTGGGCTCCCGGGGCATGATGAGAAATGATGTGAATGTACTAGAAAACTTATTACAGCATTTTGTAGTGAGCAGCGGATATTTGTGGGCCTATTATCCTTAGCGTACCCTAGATTAGGATACGAATAATAGGATGAAAGAGAACCAACATACTTACTCAGAGGTAATGAGGACATGGCAAGTAGGGGGATTTTACCGCGGAGTCTTCCTACTCAGAGGTAGTGAGGACATGGTAGGAGTGGACTCAACGGAGGATATTTGTGGTCAATAGAGGACATTTGTGGGCCTATTATCCTTGGCGTACCCTGGTTTAGGATACGGATAATAAGATGAGAGAGAACCAACATACTTACTCAGAGGTAATGAGGACATGGCAAGTATGAGGGTTTTATTGCGTAGTCTTCCTACTCAGATGTAATGAGGACATGGTAGGAGTGGACTTAACGAAGGATATTTATGGTCAACAGAGAACATTTGTGGACCTATTATCCTTGGCATACCTTAGGGTTTTTTTGTTTTTGGTACAGATAATAAGTCGAGGGAGGACCAACATATTTACTCAGAGGTAATAAAGATATGGCAAATATGAGGGTTTCTTCGATGGAGCCTTTTCACTCAGAGGTAATGAGGACATGGCAGGAGTGGGCTCTATGAAGGGGTATATAGAACGACGCGGAGGTAATGAGGACATGGAAGTTCTATGTAGAGGGGTGATTTGTTTTTGGCGGAAGTGAAACGACTCAGAGGTAACATCGACGTGGTCGTTTTGGAAATTTTGTGGATCTGTTACCCTTTTTGTGCACTGAAAGTGCGGGTAATGGATCATGAGGGAGGAGCTCTTTCAGAGAAATAAGTTCAGAGGTATGGTCATACATGACTTATTATTTGAAAGAGTGACCGGAATGTAAGTTCAGAGGTAGTTGCGGGTACATAACTTGATAATCTAAGATATTTGGAGAAAGAATGTGAGTTCAGCGGTACTGGAGGGTACATAACTCAGCAATATGGGATCTGTGTGAATATGAGTTCAGCGGTACCAGCGGGTATATGACTCAATAATATGAAATTTAGAATATGAGGTCAGCGGCACCAGCGGGTACATAACTCAATAATCTGGAGTGTTGTGGATGTGAGTTCAGCAGCACCGACGGGTACATAACTCAATAATCTGGAATTGGGAAAATGTCGTTTAGACATAATATTTCTTCAGAAACTTGCCGTTGACGGGCAACATGAGCAAGTCTCGGTTTTGTTTTGCGAGGCGGTAAGCACCGTTAGAGAATACAGCCTCAATGATAAATGGACCTTCCCATTTTGGTTGGAATTTGTCAGCATTTTTGTGAGTCATGACCATCGGCCTCCGAACTGTCAGAACGAGATCGCCCACTTGGAATGTTCTGATTTTAACCTTCTTGTTGAAGGCTCCGGAGATGCGTGCTTGGTAAAGCCCTATTCGTTGCTGAGCCAAGAGGAACTTTTCATCTAAGGCCTCCAACTCCTGTAGCCGGCGACGATAGTTATCGTCTATCGTCAATTGGTAAGTAAGAGCGACGCGGAGCGAGGGTATTTGAGTCTCCAATAGAAGAACTGCCTCACTCACGTACACCAGGGAGAATGGTGTGTTCCATGTGGCTGTTCGGACTGTAGTGTGGTATGTCCATAAGCATTCACCAAGCTTCTCGTTCCAGTCGCGTTTGTTGGACGATACGAACTTCTTGAGAAGTTTGATAATTATTTTGTTGAATGCTTCTGCCAACCCATTCGTTGCCGGATTGTATGGCGTTGAAGCAATATTCTGGATGAGGTGCTTGTCGCAGAACCGATAGAAGGCGTGGCTTGCGAACTGCGGACCATTATCGTGGATGATCCTTCGAGGCAATCCAAAGCGATAGATGACGTGATACTTGAGGAAGCTGATCACGTTTGAAGTCTTTACTTCTGCAAGTGGGACAGCTTCCGCCCATTTGGAGAAGTAATCTGTGATGGCGAGTATGAAGCGATGTCCTCGGAAAGAGGGTGGAGTGATCAGACCGATGATATCCATTCCCCATGCTTCGAATGGCCAGGATGCCACTGTCGGATGTAGAAATTTGGACGGCTGGTGGATGAAGTTCGCATGGACTTGGCAGGCTTTGCACTTTCTTGCATAGTCTATCGTATCTGCTACCATCGTTGGCCAGTAGTAACCTATTCGGCGAAGACGGTCTTGCAATTTTGGGCCAGGCTGATGGGCCCCGTAGACACCATCATGAGCTTCGCGTACGGCCTCTTTGGCTTCTGCGTTTGCCAGACATCAAAGCAATAATCTATCGTAGGACCGGCGATACAGCATTTTCATCTCTGTATCGTAGAAGAATCTGAGAGAACGCCTTCTGATAGAGGTGGCTTCCTTTGGGTCCTCTGGTAGAATATCATAGACTACGAAGTCAATGAATGGTTGTCTCCAGTCTTGTGCTTTATCGATCGTCTGAGCGAAATAACTCGCCACGAATTGAAAATTATTCTTGGGACAGACCAGTTCATGGCCTATCACATCCACCGATTGATGAGATAGTTCGAAACCGCTAAGGAAGCGGCAAGGCCAGCTAAGGCATCGACTTCGATATTTTGGAGTCTGGGGACGTGTTCGATGAAGAACCCTTCAAATGACGAGATGATGTTGATCGCTATTTGGTGATAGGGGATCATGTCTTCATGGCGAACCTCGTATGAATCCCGGATCTGATTGACGATCAACTGTGAATCGCCATATGTTTCAAGATATTCTACCCCCAGCTCTCTTGCAAGTTGGAGACCAATGACTTAAGTGTTGTACTCGGCCACATTGTTAGAGCAGGGTTCTGTGAGGGAGTAAGCGCGATTGATCACCAATCCGGAAGGAGAAACCAGCACCACCCCGACTCTGACGACGATATTGCCCTTAGGTTCGGTCCTTGAAGCGCCATCGAAGAACATTCGCCATATATCATCGTGAGAGGTTGCATGCGAGTCGGCGACCTCATCTGGGATTCTTTCATATATTCTAGATGACTCCGAGCCTGGGTGGGCTGCCAAAAAGTCTGCCAGGGCTTGACCTTTAACAGCCTTTTGTGGGACGAAGATCATATGGTAGGGGGACAGTAATATTGCCCATGTAGCGAGGCAAAAGCTGAGTGCCCCTGGTTTAGTCATGAGGACCCTGAGAGGGTTGACTCGTGATATCACATGTTTGGTTTGTCCTGTGACGTAGTGCCGCGTCTTTTGAATGGCGAGCACCAGGGCGAGGCACTCCTTCTCCACGGCGGTATATCGGTGCTCTGGCCCGATCATCATTCGACTAAGGTAATATATAGCTTGTTCATGGCCTGCATCATTGTTTTGTGCTAGCAGAGTGCCGAAGGAATGCTCCATTGCTCGTACATAGAGCAAGAATGGTTTTCCAGCAACTGGGGCCACCAGGACTGGAGGGTTCGACAAATATTCTTTGATGCTGTCGAAGGCACGCTGACATTCTTTGTCCCATACGAATGAGATGCCCTTCTTCATGAGATGGGTGAATGGCTGACAACGCCCGGAGAGGTTGGAAATGAACCTCCTGATGTAAGCTAAACTCCCTTGGAGGCTTCGAAGCTCTCGGAGATTTCTCGGGGGACCCATCTCCATGATTGCCTTCGGCTTCTCAGGGTCTACGTAGATATCCTGGGAGGTGATGATGAAACCTAAGAACTTTTTGCTGGATACGTCCAAGAAGGATTTTATACGATTCATCTTCAGGTTGTGTGCTCGCATCAGGTCGAATACCGTCATCAGATCCTGGAGATGGTCTCCCTTACAGCGACTCTTGACGGCAATGTCATCAACATAGCACTCTACGGTCTTGCGCAAGTGATCCCTGAAGATGATACTCATGGCTCTTTGATATGTGGCGCCGGCATTCTTTAAACCGAAAGGCATGACTGTGTAGCAGTATATGCCAATCGATGTTCGAAATGATGTATGCTTTTCGTCGTCAGGAGACATCTTGATTTGGTTGTACCCCGAGAAGCCGTCCATGAACGATATACGTTCGAAGCCGCAGGTGTTGTCAATCATGATGTCTGTAATAGGGAGGGGGAACTCATCTTTGGGACACGCCTCGTTAAAATTATGAAAGTCGATACAGATTCGAATCTTTCCGTTCTTCTTGAGGACCGGTACTATGTTAGCGACCCAGTCTGGATGTTGCTCCTCACGAATGAAGCCGCTGGCTATTAGCTTGTTGACTTCGGCTTTGATTGCATCCATGATGCCTGGGCGAAAGCGTCGTTTTGTTGTTTAACTGGCTTTGCATCTGGCCGAATGTTGAGTTTGTGAAGAGCAATATCGGGATTTAACCCTGGCATGTCTTCATAGCTCCAGGCGAACACATCAATATATTCTTTGACAAGTTCCGGTAGCGATTTTTGCTCTTCGTCTGTCAAGCCTTTACTGACGAAGATTGGTTTTGGAGAAGATTCGCTGCCGAGGTCGACCTATATAACCTCATATTCAGTAGGAGGTTCTTTCTGTTCGAACCACTTTTTCCATTGTGCATCCAGCTGTTGGGCCCATGGCTCTAACTCGGAGATTTCAGGAAAGTCTTCATCTTCTTCGTAAGCGTCGACGAATGCCATATTGACTGACAGGACTTGTCTGAATACGTCTCCGATGTTGACATCCGAATCAGAAGTTGGTGACCCGGTTGAATGTGAATGCCAATCGCATTCATCATCTGAACTTTCGTGGGTCGTTGCGGGTGTAACATACCCTAATCTACATCGAGTTTTGCTATAGTAGTCACGTGGTTTGCCAGTCGGGACTGGTGGCTTTAAAGGTAATCGTCGACCAGTGCCGTTGTTTAAGCCTGGCGTAGTCTCCAGATCATACCCCTGTCTTTGCATGAGGTACTTGGATTGGGGGCTATAAAGATACAGAGGCAGTCTCCCGGCATCTGATTCAAGATCGCCCTTCTCTACGGTGAAGGGCTGTGGATCATCCTTTCGGCCTTACATGATTGGATGGTCCCCTCCCTCAATTATGCGGTAAGCGTCTTCTACTGGAGTAAACTGATTTGCGGTATAAACATTTGTCACCTGTGTGTGTAGGTGAGTGCCTATACCGTGTTCCATAGCATATATTGTACAAAGCTTATTAAGCTCGATGTAGTTCAAAGATAGCCCTTTATTGATGAAGTAAGGTATCTTTTCTAGCGGGATTACATCATCGGCGGAGGGAACATCAGTGTGGGAAGCCACATACTTGGCCAGTTCTGGTTCTTCTTCAGCCACCCCCTGTATAAATGAAGACTGAGAGGATGACCTGGGCAGCTTGATCATCAGGGGTTCTGCTGGTGGGGTCGAACGTGGAGTTGTTGGCAGACTAGCGACCCCCAGTTTGGTACTCGATGCTGGGCGAAGAGTTGTTGGCTCACTAGAAGCCCCAGACCTTGCATCGGGGTGATGATTCTTTTTGGGAAGGTATATCGTCATTGGCTTGTCGGAGGGGTTGAGCATCTTCATTTGTGGCTGGCCGACTCTAGGCAGTCTGATTGTCAGTGGCTCCGTTGTGTGTCTTGGCGCTTGGCCGGACCTTGGCAGCCGGATTATCATTTGCTCTTCTTGTGCTGAGAGGCTGATTGCATCCTTACGCAGAGTGGCTGTAAGGGGTACGGACTTGCCAGGTTTGCGAGCCTGGAGGTGGATCGTCAGAGGTTCTTCTGATCCTGTGGCTGTCTCGGTACGAGCTTGCACATTTTTTTCACCAAGGTGCCTCTTCGACTTTTCGTATAAGCAGGAGTCTGAGTAATAGGATTCGACCCCTTTGAAGGGATCGACGTCGACAAATTCTGTCCTCACGAAGCCGTGTTTGTCGACATACTTGAAGCACTGGTATAACATGGAAGGCACGATCATGTAATCGTGTATCCAGGGACGCCCCAAGAGGATATTGTAGGAAGTGTCTGCATCTATGACGTAACAGGTTACTTCTGACTGAAGATCGTGGATTTGGCACTTCAGGCGAATCTTCCTAATCGGGTAGCTCCAGCCCGAATTGAAACCGCTGATGGCGGTGCTTGTTGGCGTCAGGCGATGCATAGGAATGCAGAGATGATGTAACAGACCCTTCAGGATGATACTTATGGAGGAGCCAGGATCAATGTGCATCCAATCCACCTTCACGTCGTCGATGTATCCAGTGTAATATAACGGTCGATCGTGCCGGTTGGTTTTGATGAGCATATCCTGTGGAGTGAAGACAATGTTGGGCATCGCTCCTGTGTAAGCGCTGTCTTAGAGACCTGCAGGCGGGCTCTCTCCCGTGAGGTTGACCTGAGCTAGATATGTGTCGGCGTTTTGGAGTGCGTCACTCAAAGTCGTGCGAACATCCTTGGAGAGTCTTAGGAGCTCGTATAATGATAATTAAGCAGGTGTGTTGGCCAATTGCGCCAAGATGTCAAAGTTGTAGGGCCTCTCCAGCCCCTGAGGTGCCTCTTTCCGGAGGGATTTGTCAAAGCGAGTCTCCTTCGGCTTAGGCTTGTCGGTCGTTGGAGGTTGGAAAGGTCCCGGAGTGTCAGCAGTGGCCGGCTGATGCTCTTCAGCCGAGTTATCTGGCGTAGGTTGGGATTGAGCACCAGACCGAGTGACGACAGCTGTGGCTTCTTCGACATCTATCAAAATTGTGCGGCAGGATCTGACCTTTCCACCCTTCTTCTTGCCAATGGAGAGTAGTATGTACTGAGTTACTTCTGGTACCAAATCTGGATGGACCCACATGACCTTCCCTCGTGATATTGTGAGGGGCACTAGACCAGTAGCCTGATCTCGAGGTGGTGGAAGATTAGCAATCTCCAATATCGCCTGCGGGATGGATACCACACCGTCTTGAGTTTCTGTTGGAGAGAAGCTACCGAATTGTACTGACACTATATTGGCTGCCACGGTTACCTCCTCGAAATCAATGGCCAAAGCCTTCGAATCGATGAGATGTTGGATGTATCGCTTCAGTTGGTAGCAGTCGTGTGTAGCATGATGGACGTAGCGGTGGTAATGGCAGTACTTTGGGCTCTCCATTTTCGTCGGCTGAGGTTTCCGTCTTGGTGGAGGGAGCTAAATTCTATCCACTTGTATGAGCATATCTAAGATGGGCTTGACATGACCGTCTTCGAAGGAGTAGGTCATCTGTGGCCATTATTTGTCTGTCGGTTTTGACTCAGGTTTCTATGCTGTGTCGGCCACTATAGCCTGCTTGCCCTTGTTGTCCCGATTGTTGGTGGAGCTACCCCCATTGTTGTTGTTGGCATTAGGACGCCTGCCCTTGTCTTCTCCCTCTGAGATGTGCAATCCCAGTTGGCAAGCCTTCTTCAACCGTTCTTCGATGCTAGTGGCACTGATGATAAACGTCTTCCAATCCTTAAATTAACTTTCACCCATCCAGAGGCTGATTGTTGGAAGCAGTCTCTTTTGGCAAATTTCAATTAAGGAGGAATCCGGATTACCGGACGATAACTTCATGGCGGTTTGGCAGAACCGCTCAATATAGTTTCTTGTCAGCTCTTTCTTCTCTTGAACGACGTCCATGAGGGTGGACATTGTGATGCCCTGTCCTACTTCGTAGAATCTCTCCAAGAACATGCACTTGAAGCTGGCGAAGAAGTGGATGCAGTTGTCTGGCAGGTTGCGGTACCAGTCGAAGGCGACCCCCTCCAATTTCCCGATGAATAATCGTGTAAGGATGGCATCGTCATGGGGTAGATGGTCGATGGTGACCTCGAAGTAGGTGATGTAACGACTTGCGGAGGTCTTCCCATCATATGGATTGATGTGGAATGGTTTATACTTCGGTGGGAAGGGAACATCTCTCCATGCAGCGGGATACGGTTGTCTTATCCTGAGGTCTTGGCAGTTTTCTCGGGCGTGGAACATGGCCCGGAGCTCCTGGACCTCTCATCTTGCCTCCCTGGCCTTGTCTGCAGCGTTAGGAGCCGATATTTCAGGAAGAATATTGTCCGGGTTTGGTGCCGCTGAGTTTGAGTCTGCACTGACCGCGGGACCCAAGTTTGTTTAGCCAGGCGTCCCTCCTTGCATAGTAGGGAGGGCTGCTTTGATTTCGTCCACCGATTTGACCAAAGTGCGCAGTATGGTTTCCAGAGTGTCGATGCGTTGGCGATTACTGGGACCATCCTGTTCGTCATTTGTCATGAATGCCGTCCTGACATGAGTAGAAGTGGAAGGGACGGTGGATGACGTACATTCCGAATTATACCCCTGTAACGAGAAGTCATCGGGGTATGTGGGAATGTCTTCCTCCGGTTCGGACTCAGAAGGAACAGTACCCCCAGCATCCGAGTTTGCCTCGTCTTGGGAATTGCGGACGTCCTCGGGGACGTCGGGATTCGCTGCATCTAATGGGAGAGTTGTTTCCCCCAGATCATCTTCTTGGAACAACAGATTGTCGTGGAAGTACGGGGGAGTGCTACCCCAGTCCCAGCAACCCCCAGTGATATGGACGATGAATCTCCCACTGTAACAGATTTTGTCTTTGAACGGGTGCCTTGGAAAACTCCGGTGGTGGGCACCCGCTTAGACGACAGTCTCTTAGTCATAGTGGTTGAAATCTTTGGGCTGGAAATGCTTGTCTTCTTCCCTCTTCCATCGGCAAGGATTTTCTGAGCAGAGTTGCAGGAGACGACGGGAAGTGCTTCATCTTCTGAACATGGTTGTTGCAGTCTTTGGAAGACAGACTGCCGGTCTTCTCGTACCGTCGTGTTATTGCAATAACAGTTGATGATGACTTGGGTGCAGTGACGTCTGTGGGAGGATTCTTTGCACCTCGAGGCCCCCTCTCTTTCCTTGCGTTTGTGGAGGATAGCCTCACGCAAGTCAGATGGGTCCGGAATGACCATGTTTGCTCCCTGGATTTTGGGAGACTTTTGGGAACCATCCTGTCCGTTTGCCGTCGGGGGCTGGACTCGAGTGGTTCTGTACAACTTTCCATCAGAGGCCCGCATAACAGTATGTGGAATGCTCGGATGGTCAGAGGTCGGGTCAGCGGACTGAGCTTGCCAAGCTCGCGCTGCCCTAGACTTCTTCACTCTGGTGCGTGAGGGTACATAGTAGGAAGAGTCTAAGTGGTGCTGGAGAGAGTCAGACATGTCTTCTTGGGAGCATGAGAGATTAGGACCATAGGAGAGGCGGTCGAAGACTGAGCCGCGTAGAGCAGGCGACATGCGGCTGGAATCAATAATCTTCATGCGGCTGGCAGTCGTAGCCGCATGGGCTTTCTTTATGCGGTTGGAAGTCTCGGCCGCATAGGTCTTCTCCATGCGACTGGAAATCCTGGCCGCATGAGTGTTATCCATGCGGCTGAAAATCCTGGCCGCATGAGTGTTATGTATTTGGTTGGCTGTTTCGGCCACATGGAGATTATTCATGCGGCTGGCAAGTTTGGTCGCATGAGTCTTGGTCTTGCGGCTAGTGCCTTTGTTCGACTTCTTCATGGAGCGCATAGAATTACTCTTTGCCCCTGCAAGTCCAGTATCGTAGTGCTTTCCTCTGCCGGACTTGGGGACAGCAGAGTTTTCTATGGCTTGAAGTGGGGCCGCATGAGAGTTGCCTTCGCCATCTTGGGCAGCAGAGAGTACTCCGTCCAGAGCTTAGGGAGGAGCAAATGACTTTGGCCTCCACTCCTTGCGAGCCTTCTTTGTGCGGGTTCACTTCTAGACCGGGCCAGCGCTTCCTTCGGAAAGCATTTCTTCGAACGCCTGTTGGTCGAAGCGGACGACCATCTTCTGTTGCATGGAGCCAAGTTTGGCTGCATCTGATTGCATCACCAACTCCTCAGCCGTGGAGAAGTTTGTCCCCAGCAGAGTCGTCATCGTGTTTGCCATGAAATATAAAAGAACAGAACAATTATCGGAGGATTGGACTTTTACTTCACAATACAAACTCGCTTATATAAAGAAAGCCTAGGGACGAAAACCTAAGTGTAGCAATCTAAGTACAATTGTTTATTTTAGATTATGGGGGGTGACGATAGAGGCTCGGGAAAGCGACGGCAGCTCTGCCTTACTCCTTGGACGATCGGATGCAGCCTTGGCTCGGGAAAGAAATGCTCTCAGGATGCTCTCTGTGCGTGCCTTTGTCTCTCTGCTCTCTCTCTTCAAATCTCTCCAAGTGCTCTGGTACTCTTCAAAAAAAGTTCTTCCAAAAAGTTCTCTTTTCGCAAGGGAATGGCACCTTGCTATTTATAGTAATGGGATGCAATCATTAGGGTTTGCAATAATTGCCTCCATGACAAGTTGACGGCTAGAGATCGGTCAATCTGGGCCATTAATTCTGATTATAGCAAATCTAGGTAATTAATGTGGATTGTACCAAATCTTGTGGGCGATAAATGTTCACTGTCATGAATATTCGTATCTTGTGAGGGATTGCCACGTGTCTAATTTGCTCTATTTGACTTGATCTGGGCAATTATGGTGATTGTAATAAATCTGATTTTGTTAGCATTTGTTAGCACCCATAATTCTAGGAAGATAAGACTGCCACGTGTCTAAATCGCCGTGAGAAGCACCACGTGTCGTCACTGGGTCATCTTGGCAGGGCCGCATATGAGTGGGTCACATGAGAATGAACGGCCGTATGAAGATGGGCAGCAGCATGGGGATGAACAACCGCATGAAGCTGGTTGGCCGCATGAAGTGGGCGACCGCATGCTGATGGGCGGCCGCATAGAGGATGCAGCCGCATGAAGATGGGTGGCCGCATGACGTGGGCGGCCGCATAAATACAGCAGCCACATGTCTCGGGACTCGGTGGATTCTGCCAACTGTGAAAAGATTTTCTCCTCGCTTTTATGTCAGTCATTATTGCGCCTTTATGTCAGAGCTGTCATTCGTCAGAGCTGTCAGCCGTCAGGGCATTAAATGCAGCCAAAGATGAAGGGAAAAAACTGTCGAAGGCCACGTGGCTCTGGGTCTATCCGAGCCGTATAGACGACTGAGCCGCATTGACCCCTGAGCCGCATGGGCTCTCTGAACCGCATGGAGATTCTTTGCCGCATAGACCTTTCTTTATTCTTTTCCATACTTCTACATATATATATATATATATATATATATATATATATATATATATATATATATATATATATATATATATATATATAAATATTTTATATATACATATATATATTATAATATTTGTGTGTGTGTGTTTTTTCTATGTGTGTGTAAATACTCAAAAATCCCAAAAAAAAAAGCTTAATAACATTTTCTAGTATAGGGTTATATAAAAATATGTACTCCCATATTAATACTTATTTCTTAATAACACAAATAACATATAATAAAGATAAAATTTTTAATTAATAATAATAATAATGACAACAAAATAAAATAAACCTATAATAGGTTTACGTTTAAGTATATATAAATATAGCCGACAATCCCAAAAAATTTACGAAGATATTTTAAGAAAATTAATTACCATATTTACAAATAAAATATTAACTTAATAGCAAGAACATATATTGTATATATATTACAACCATTTCTAAAATTGCCTACTTAATCACCAAAATAAAATACCAACATAAATATATACAATATACATCTATATGGACGTCCTTGGACGCACTATATGACTACATAGGTTTAGGTTGGGTTGGGGTCAAGTTCAGGCTAAATTGGTACAACCGGGTCTCCTAAAGTCATAATCTAAATAAATAACTATTTAAATCATTTATAGGGGTCAAGTCACAACTTTTACTGGTTTTCCTAGTTGGCACACAACTATGGTTAGGCCATCCCTAGCAAGGCTAATACAATAGTCAAAGCACATAAGTACACTAAACGTACCAAAATTCCTAGTCGATATGCATCTCAAACTTAACCATAACTAAGGCCATATATATATATATATATATATATATATATATATATATATATATATATATATATATATATATATATATATATATATATATATATAATCTAAATAAATAACTATTTAAATCATTTATAGGGGTCAAGTCACAACTTGTACTGGTTTTCCTAGTTGGCACACAACTATGGTTAGGCCATCCCTAGCATGGCTAATACAATAGTCAAAGCACGTAAGTACAATAAACGAACCAAAATTCCTAGTCGATATGCATCTCAAAACTTAACCATTAATAAGGCCATATATATATATATATATATATATATATATATATATATATATATATATATATATTTATATATATATATTTCTTAATATATATATATATATATATATATATATATATATATATATATATATATATTTATATATATATATTTCTTAATATATATATATATATATATATATATATATATATATATATATATATATTTTATATATATATTAAGAAATATATATATATATATATATATATATATATATATATATTTCTTAATATATATATATAAAATATATATATATATATATAATATATATATATATATATATATATATATATATATATATATATATATATATATATATATATATTTATATATATATATATATTAAGAAGGATAAACTTTATTGATGTATTAGGCAAAAAATGCCGAAGCCTATACAAGTAAAAGCGACAAACGCCAAAAGACAACAAAATCTAAAAGGAGGCTGGACGCAGCCAACAAGACTAGCTGGCCCAGACCTCAGGTTGGGACAGTGGTGTCCAGAAACTGTCCGGGGAGTGGATGCAGTGTCTGCTACTTTTGAGACTCTGTCGGAGGACCTCTCGGATCAACTGGGAGGGGATGTATTGGCGACCTTCGTATCTGTATTTGTTATGGTTTTTCTAAATAACCCAAATTTCGGGGACCGCAACGATATAAAGGTCATGGGATTTGCCCCAGTTGGCGAGGAGATCGTTGAGGCCCCCAACACGATGATCAAGTCCACAGCGGCGTGAGAGGTTGGACCACATCTGAGTGGCGAGGTCACCGGAGATCCGGATGTTCGACGGTTTCTGAGTGATACAAATTACATCAATGACACTTAGAGGCTAGGCTGTAGCCGATGGAGGTGAGGGAGTCGTCGGTGGGGAGCTTCCTATAGTGAGCTCTCCAAATTAGGATTGACTATTTTTTGGGAATGCAAGAATGCCAAAAAGAGGCGTTCAGCGGAGAGGTCGTGTCGGGTCCTCTCGTCACTTGCCTGGCAGAGGCCAACGTGAAGGTGCCTCCGGCTGTGGCGGCCCATGTCAGAGCGTCGGGGGTGTCATTGATCTGAACGTTTGCAGCGGCGAGGACAGCCGGCGTCGCCGGACCCAGCCAATCTTTGATCAGGTTCTATCTCCACCCGTCGTCGTCGTCCCATAGATATCAGATGGTGCAATTGGGGGGACGTTTGTGGAAGGTTTGAGGAGAGCATTGCCAAGCCAGCGTTCGTGGTGGAGCGATGATCTGCCGTTGCCGATTTGAAGGTGGATGTTGGGTTCTGCGAGGCATCAGCCATGGAGGATCTGTCTCCAGGATGCAGAAGAACGATTGTTGGCGACGGCTGTCGCGGGTGAGAGTGACGGAAGTATCTAGCCTTCATGAATCTGGTCTAAATGGAGTTTTCCGATCGGACTTTCCACCACAGCTTCATAGAGCAGACATCGATGATATGAGCAATTTCGCTGAAGCCTAGGCTGCCGGCTTCGGTTGGTTTGACCATGGTGTCCCAGCTGGCCCAATGGTATATATATATACATATATACATATATATATATATATATATATATATATATATATATATATATATATATTACTTTTTAAAAAAAATTAATCAAAAGACAAACTTTATAGGGCCCTAGGACAAAATAAAGAGAGGAAAATAATGAGGGACCAGGAGCCCACACAAGCCGTGTGTACCTTTCCCCTCCCCGCCCTACAAAACGTATACAAAATCAAAAGTATACAAACGTAAAAGAGGGCGCCAGAAGGAAAAAAAATTTAGGAAAAGAAGCAGGGGGTAGAATAAGGAGGAAAGGAAACACAAATACCGACACATCATCCCAGCCCCATAGTCATCGCGTGGCAGTCGATCCTCTTAGCAATCTGCCTTTGAATCACCGTCACCAACTGTTGCATTGAGAAGGGGCCTCCCTCATATCTATTTTTATTTCAGTTCTTCCATAAGACCTAGGTGATGGCCACAAGCTCTGCAATCCTGGGGGACATGATGGCCAGATTTGACACTGAGGCTGGAAGGAGGGATTCGATTATAGGCTGCCCGTTTGTTGGGCGGATGATTCTCCAAACTTCGGCGGCCACCTCGTCCGAGAACATCAAGTGAGTCGCGGATTCCACCGATGGGGCCGAACAGCAATGGCGGCGGGATGCCAGTGACAAACCTAAAGTCTGCACTATATCGTCGGTAGGCAGCTTGTTGAGAACGCAACACCAAACTAATATCGACCATTTAAGCGGGCTGTCGACGTGCCACAGGGTGGCCCAGAAAGAGATGATTGTGTTGACGTGCCAGCTGCTATGCCGATGCCACTGTGAACCCTCCTGATTGGGGCTCCAAATGAAGGTGTCCGACAGAGAACCCATAGAAGTGTCGGACGCACGTAGGGCTGCCTTCGCCCGGTCGCCAAAGAGCCAGGTCACTCGTCTAAAGTCCCACCTATTGCCCAACCAAAGGTCACGAATGTGAATGTCCGCAAGAGGGGGCCTCGCATTGAGACGCCCACAGGCGAGCCACTTTTCATCGACTGGTACAGTGTCACCCATCCCAACCGGTAGATGAATGAAGTTCTCGACAAGCTCTCTTTCTTTCAAGAGCCGGCACTACATAGACGAGGTATTGCTGTTAGTAGTAGCGGTCGCTAGAGTTTGGTGCTTGAAGTATCTCGCCTCCATATACCGACGCCAAAGGGAACATTTAGTGTGTCGATTCCACCAGCCTCCCCAACACATCATAAGTCGAATCTGTCTTCCTGGGTTGGTCCAGCAATGGTTGACCACCCCATCCAGGTCCTGCGGTGACCTCCAGAAGTACTGCCTCATAAGAAATTGGTGAAGGAAGTTTTAATGATATTTAGAACCTTCTTTGGGGGGTTACACACCGACAGAAGGTAAACAGGAATGGAGGTGAGAATGTGTTTGAGCAAGATGAGCCTTGTAACGCCCCAGTCCCAAAATACTTATGACAAAAGTACGTAGACATGCCAGTTGTATACATACGAAGCATACTCTAATATACCAAAACCTCGTATGTATACATAAGCTGTAAAATATAGTAACTATGAAACTAATCTCTTCCACAAACCAATATATCATAAAATCACTTATAAATATCATTTGTACAAAACGTTGGACGAAGAAAATCTACTACAACAAAAAGAGAGAAATATATAATGACGATGGAAGAGTCGAATGAAGCGAAAGATGATCCAAAAGCTAGCATCGCGAAGGTAGATTATAAACTATGTCCTTGGCTAGAGAACCTGTGAAAATCACAAACACACCTGGAGAAATCACCAGTTCCTCAGAGGGACGTAACAAGATACAGGAAGAACATGCTAATATAAACTGTCAGAATAATAATAATATACAAAAGACTCTCCTAGACACAAATATGCAAAAGGGATTTTAACCGTCTATTGTATAATTTAGAGGACAACTTTTATTGCGCATGGGTAGAATTTAGGCTATAAGTACGTAACTGGCATCCAGTCATGCGTATCCGGCCGTAACGTCCAAAACGTCAGAGGGTATCTGCAAATATAATCTCGCTATAGTTCCTTTCGAAAACTATGGTTTACCTGTTTGGCTTTCCATACACACTAGTGACTGTCCTTTCCCAATATTTCCCATGCTGACCAAGTCATATCCATGACCCGCCCAATTTTGTAACTGCTCGAGTCTTTATACCTTAATCATAGCAGTTACGATCTATCCGTCACACGACAATAGAGATGGCCAGTCAATGACTCGTGCCCCTAGCAAAATGTCTCAAACCGTGTAGTGTGAGTGTCTTGGTCAAAAGAGATATAAGAATATACCACAACAAGAAGGTAGTCCACTAAAACTAAGTCAATATGCATAAAATAAAGTAAAACAATAAAAAATGACTAATGGAGTCGCTTGCACAAAAGTATGGCTTGGACGCACAGTTTATAACAGAGGAAAATAACAAAGTAAATATATGCTGAAAATAAATAATATGACAGTAAATATAGCAAGGTATACTTACCTGAGGGTACGACGATCCAACAAAATCCCAGATAGTCCAATGGCCATGACTGGTGTGAAGAAGTCCAAAGTTTGCGAGACAGCAGGAGATATGATTAGTAGTACTCAAGACTCGATAATAGATGAGAATTTATTGGGAAAAGTATTTGTAATATTTTAGAAAACTATGTTTTAGTAAAAAATTTATATAATTACTTGAAATTACTAGAAAATGGTTTTAGGCAAAAATTTATAAGTTTGTAAAAATATGCTTTTTAGAGAACAAAAATTATATTTCAAAAATAAACTATTTTAGTTATTATTAGTAATTATTAAGAAATCATTGTAGCTTCCCTTCCCGAAAATTCTTGAAAATATTTTTTTTATTTTATTTAAATGGTGATTTGATGATTTTATAAATAATTATTTAGTTAATTATTTCGGTAGATGACTTTAGCCATGGTTGAGTTTTGAAGTACAAGATGACTAGGAAACATGGCACGGATAGTTCAGTGGCGTGCTTTGACTAGTGTATTAGCCCTGGTAGGGAAGATCGAGCCATAGTGACGTCCTAACTGAGAAAACCAGGCCAAGTTGCGACCTAACCCTACCAAAGATTTTATTTATTATTTGATTATATTATTGAGTTTTCGGGGACCCGATTGTACCGAACCTGTCCAGATTAGACCCAAGTCAAACCCAAGCCCATGTAGTCGTGTAGTGGGACCAAATACGACCTTATAGACATGTTTGGTAAATACAAATATTTTGTATATATTAGGAATTGGCAATTATTTACTAAATAATTGTTATGGGTAGAATATAGATATTATTGTTATTAAATAGCATTTAGATTATTGTACGAATTTTTGGAGCCGAATAAATGGGGTGGTTGATGAGTTCACCGCGATATATTATTGGTTTAATTTCAGTGTTATTAGGATTAATATTATTATTAATAATTTTGACGTATTTATTAAACAAATTTTACTTTACTATTATTTGTTTATGTTTATTTTATATAAACAAATATTATTGTATATGTGTCCATATCTATGTAGGTAGGCCCTATCCTAGGAATAATTGTTATTGGAATTTAATTGGGTTGGTGGAGATTGTATATAAGGATATACGTATATTGATATACATATGTGTATATATATATAATATATATCAAATATGTATTGATAGATATATGGGATTGTGTATATATATATATATATTTTTTATGGGATTGTGTATAGATATATGGGATTGTGTATATATATATATATATATATATATATATATATATATATATATATATATATATATATATATATATATATATATATATATATATATATATATATATATAAAATATATAAAATATATAAGTATAAATGTGTTTGAATATATATAAATAAATGCGTATATATATATATATATATATATATATATATATATATATATATATATATATAAATATATATATATATATATATATATATATATATATATATATATATATATATATATATATATATATATATATATATATATATATATATATATATATATATATATATATATATATATATATATGTATATTAGTGTGGGTGTATTTATATATAAATACATACATGTATTTTTGTGTGTGTATAGATAAATATAAGTGTGTATATAAATATGTATATGTGTATATGTGTATTTATATAGAAATATATGTTATATATATGTATATGTGTATATATGTATGTATATGTGTACATGGGTATTTATGTGCATATATATATATATATATATATATATATATATATATATATATATATATATATATATATATATATAATATACATATATATATAAAATAGAAAAAGAAAAAGAAGTAGGAAACCATATCAGCCAGGCCCAGCAAAGAGGCCCAAACCCAACCTGTACTGGGCCGAGCTCAGCCGAGCCCAGCCCGAGCAAGACCAAGCCCACACCAATTTTTCCAAACAGTAACTCAGCTTCCCCCGCGAATACCAAGTCGAGCCCGATCACAGTTCATAAATATATAGAGAGAGGACCGAGAAAGGAGAGCGTATACATCGAAAACCCTAACATCCAAGTACTACGCCACCCTCCCTGAAACCTGGGCGGCGCCCCATGACATCGCGCCGCCGCGTGAAGTCGCCGGACGGCGGCCACGGCCGCGCGGAAGCAGTGCGCGCACTGCCGGGAACAGAACAGAACAGCGGTTGCGCGAGCAAGTTCGTCGCGACATTTCGCTCACCACATCCGATCAATTCCAGAACCAATTTCACAGGTACAAACCTAACCTATACACCTTCCAATATACTAGATATCGTCAGAGCAAATCGAATCAAAATCGACTTAAAATCAACGCCAAAAATCCCGAAAAATTGTTTCAAAAAACAGAGCATAGTTAACCTAAAACCCCAACTTAGACGATAATTCGTGACCAACCCATTAGCAGTTTTTAAAATCTATTTAAAGACAGTCCTAGAATACCTATAGGGCTTCACAACCCTTTTTGCGGATTTGAAAATCATCGACTACGTGTCGAGAAACCGAATCCCAAAGTTTTCCAAAAATCTGTTTTCAAAACTAGAAAATTGTTCCACACGACGTGCGTCCCGCCAAACTGGGCGACGTGGTTGCGAACCGAAGGCATCGAAAGCTGCGTAACGGCTTCGTGGTCGTGTGGGCTTTGGCGGAATTCTAATTGGTCGCGTGTGCGCGACGAATTTAATGCGTATCCGTCGAAATTCACCGTATCGTGCACTTTGCAAATTTCTTAATTACTTTGTGCACACTCGTCAGATCGAGATGAAACTTGCGCCATCAGGACCGTATCGTTTTTTGGTCCTGTATGCCAAGTTTGGTCCGATTCTGAGAAAGTTGTTAAAATTGCGGTATCGCGGGCCCCCCGGTCCGACTCAATGGGTGATTTTGTGCACGGCCTGTCGAAATCCAACTTTGGATATATGGTTTGGTTTGTATCAGAAAATTGGATCCGTAGATATGTAGTTTGATGACTTTAGTGACCGTTGACTCCGGCACACTTTTCGGTGCAAAGCGGGTCCAACGGCGGATACCGTTTTGGCCCAAAATTATCGTTTTGCCCCTGTATCCAGAAGTGGACTTAAGGACAGGCAATCCTAGCTAATTTGACTATTCTGAGACTGTTGGCATTGTCTGTTTCAGCTTTCGGAGACAGTTGTGATGATTTGGACCATATGGCTTAGTAGTGGACTAGATTGTTATTGGATCTGCGTGCAACCTCCAGGCAAGTATACCTTGCCTTCCTCTACAGTTTTACTTACATGCATTTTCTTTCATTTTTCAGTCATTTGATTGTTTATGGACATTTACTTTTCATGTTATTTTCTGTGGAGTTATTTTTATTGTTTATAGCCATGTTCATGTTTTGGCCTTGTATTTCACATTTGGAGTTCTCGTCAGTACCTTGCTTGAGTCGTGTCATAGAAAGAGTACGTGTAAGTGAACTGCTAAATCCTTGACATTGTTTCCTTGGTACCAGAGAGTCCACACTCGGGACGAGGGTATTTTTCTTGATCTGTTTACATCCGTGAGTCCACGCTAGGGACTAGGATGTCGATTATTTGCACCAGAGAGTCCACGCTCGGGACGAGAGTGTTTACATCAGAGGGTCCACACACGGGACGAGGATGTAGTATTTGTACCAGAGAGTCCACACTCGGGACGAGGGTGCCTTGTCGTGAACTAACCAGAGAGTCCACACTCGGGACGAGGGTTAGTACTAACCAGAGAGTCCACACTCGGGAAGAGGGTTAGTGTTTAGTTCAAACCCGTGAGTCCACACTCGGGATGAGGGTTTGGTTTCTTCCATTGATCTCGTGATTATCGTTCATCCGGCAGTTCATTTATA
>JANAVB010039220.1:3109264-3195243 GCA_029216955.1 Iris pallida
TATATAATTACATGAGTTGGTTTAGATAGTGACCTAGAACAGCGTTCTACCGTCGATTCTGCGACGTAGGCTGGGCATTATTATGCACTTGTACCCATACACTGGGTGCGGGTCGTGATACGTTTTTAGTGGTGGCCCATACAGGTCGAGAGTCACATTAGTGCGATATCTTGGTAGTACGGCAATTTAGTTGTTCTGCTACGAGCCTGCGATAAGAATTAAGAAATAGGCTTTAGATGAGAGGGTACTCAATCGCAACTAGAAAATTTCCATAGATTTGAATCTATTGACACTTGTTCAAATCTAAATAATCTACTTCATACCTGTCCTTCTTGATGATATCATCCTTGTGCCATTATTGACCTCTTGTTTGATCTGTCCTTCTTTTTTTCATCTTGTTGTCTGTTATTTCATTAGTACCTGTCAGGATATTCTTATGATGTGCTAGATAGTATAGTAACCCTGTTCGAGATTGTGAATTACGACCAGTAGGACCATATTTTGCATGTTTTAGATATAATTTTTTTGACCTTCATTGTCGGGGGTTTAACCTAGAAGAAATAGAACCGTCTTTAATTTCGAGGACGAAATTATTTTAAGGAGGGCAGATTTGTCACACTCAATTCTCAATTTTAAGGATATTTTAGTCATTTTGTATTTATTGAATTTGTTTTATTTAATTTATTATTTTAATGTGAATGCTATGTGGCTTCAATTGGTGTTTGAGTAGTATAAGGTGGTTTAACCTTAGTCAACCTTGAGTAGGAGACTAATCATGCAATTAGAATTATTTTTGGCCTTTTAGATTTCATTTTAGAGCCATGTCCAAATTAGGAAGCTATTAAATCATTTTTAAGCTAATTTTCCATAAAGCCTTTTCAGCCTTTTTGACATGGGCCTTTTTGGCAACTTGAGGAGTGCAATTGGCCCATGAGCAAACCCTAACCCTAGAGAGACTATAGTGGTCGGCCACAGCAGTCCCCCCTTCTTTTCATTGTACTTTGGTTTGTAGCCGTCACAAGTGCAAACCCTAGTTTCTCTCTTCTGCAAAAACCCTAACTTGCTCATCCGGCTTTCGTTTCACCTCAAACGAATTGCGTTGCGACTATGGGGAGGAGAAAAACTTGCTGGAGCATTGCTAACAAGGATTTGGAGATGTTTGCTCGGGAGAAGTTGGTCGTCAAAGTGCACGAGGAGTCACTTTCATTGAGATTCCAACACTCAATAGGTAAACCTCGTTCTAGCAATGTTTCTACTAATTTTTCTTCATGTTAGCATGCATCTAGGTGCCCTCGACCTGTAGGTTTAGTTTCGTTCGATTTTATGTCCGTTCGATGTGCATATCGGACACGTATCAGAGTTATAACATAGGTGTTCGACGAAATTACCTAATAGATTGAAACTTGTTATTTTTGAATCTATTTATATATTTGGATAGCCCTAGACATAAGGATCCCGACCCCATAGTTTTCGACACGAATCGGGCTCGTGCCCGTGTCCAAATAGGACACGAACACGATGCACGTGCAGGCCGCGTGCGTGCCCTGCTGCCGCGCGTTGATTGTACGATGCACAGGCCACGTAGCTGCGTGCCACTTGGCTTGTAGGTGGGGTCAATGTCTGTGGACACGTCCCCCATGTTTTGTGTCGTTTCGATTCGAATCGAGTAAGAAATTGCGACCGCACGGGTAGACACACGCGCACGCGCGCACAGCCGCCGCTGACACGGCCCTCGTGGCGACACGTATGGACATGTGGACTCGATCCGATGTGTCCTACATGTAACCCTATACGTAGCCTATACTAGGACATGACCACGACACATGTGGTGGGACACACGAGTCCCTAGACTCGCCGTCCCTCGTGCACGACGGGTGCAGTGTTCTGTGCACACGCGTGCAGGTCGCACGTGGACACAGGCTTCGTGCGCATTGGACACAACACTTGGCCACACGAGGAATAGGCCAGTAGGTCAGGAACGTGTTAGCCTAGGTGTACGTGAAGTTTCACGAGAAACGGTTCGGAATCGAGCGAGAAACCAGACTCGTACCGATTCAATTGACACGCGTATCGGATTTTCCGATACTCACTCTGGGGACACGATACGGACACGATTTCGACTCCATGAGTACCCGAGCACATCACACACATCGAGACCAACTTATTTGCCAAGTTTTGCGGGTTCTAGTTGTGTATTGTGCATTTTGGGTCGTTATGTGGATTTTGGGTTTTTCGATATTCGAAATTGAATTGAATGTATGATATTTGTTTCCTTGGTTTTTAACAAACAAATTCTGGGTTTATGACTCTTATATGATATTTTGGACTTGCGGGAAGCGGTCTTTGGATTTATATCCTATTTATTTACTATTTATGTATATATTTTGGTTTCCCCTTTATATATATATATATATATATATATATTTTTTTTTTTTTTTTTTTTTTTTTTTTGGTTTCCCCTTTATGTATATATATATATTTTTTTTTATGTATATATATATATATATATATATATATATATATATATATATATATATATATATATTAAAATATACATATATATATATATATATATATATATATATATATATATATATATATATATATATATATATATATATAATATATTTTTTTTATTTTTTTTGGTTTCCCCTTTATGTATATATATATAATATATATATATATATATATATATATATATATATATATATATATATATATATATATATAGCTATATGTGTATATGTATATTGTTTTCTTTAATTATAGAATTCTGTGTTATCCTATCCTGCTTACACTGTGATTGACTTATATCATTTATATACTTGTCCACTGTTCGGAGTTGAGATTTAAGACAAGTACATTATATAATTGCGTAAGTTGGTTTAGATATTGACCTAGAACAGTGTTCTACCGCCGATTCTGCGACGTAGGCTGGGTGTTGTTACGTACTTGTACCCTTACACTGGGTGTGGGTCGTGACATGATAGGAATGTCAAATGGTCAAAGAAAAAGAAACAAACAAATAGCAACAACAGCTACTAAGCAGCTGTGTTCTTCAGTAATGAAACAAAACCGAGAGGAATAAGAAGGAGGAGGAAAGGGGAGCGGGAAGAGAGGAGAACCTACCGGGGCTCTCGGTGGTCCAGGCGGAGGAAGGGCGGTGGCACGGCTACCCGAGGAAGGAGGCAGCGGCACCGGATCATCGCCCGGAGCTGGCCTCGCAAGGAAGCGGCTACATATCTAGGGGTCGCCGGATCTGGGGACCGCGATGGTCGGAAGACGCTGACAGGGCATGGAGGCACGGCACGACTGTGCACCGGACATGGCGAACGGTACGAGGTGTCCCCAGATGGAGGCGGAGGGGCCACACGTGGCTACGGGCGATGGTGCTCCGGGGAGGCGGAGAATGCGACGGTCGGCGCTCCGTGGCGGCGGCGAGCCGGAGCTAGGTGTTGGTTTTGCTTATTCTCCTTATTCTTCCTCTCTCTGGGTATCGAAAGTGGTTGTATGCAGTTGTGGAGGTTGGCATCGTGATGGCCGGGCCTATTGTCGGAGGGATGGCCATTTGTTGGTAGTGGTAATGTCGGTAGGTGCGGCTACAGTGGTGGTGATGGTGGCGATGATGATGAGGGACTTCTAGTGGGGTGGTCGGGAGTCGAGGAGGCTTCAGTGATGGCCGGGACGGAGGTATTGTGGTGGGTATAAGAACATTGATGCGGAGTTGACTGGTTGGGCTGCGGCTGGAACGGCGGGCCGGGGAGGCCTGGGGTGGATGTGGCCGAAGGTGGTTGACATCCAGGTGGTCGTGGGGTTGTTGGCACAATTGGCAGTGGCTCGCCGAGGCCAGGGGATGGGTAAGTAGATATGACGGAGTCGAGAATAGGAGAACGGGGTTGATGTCGATGATGGGGACGATGAGTGTGGCGGCGGTGTCGGAGGCAACAGAGAGGAGGAGAACGGGGACGGGTTAGGGATAACATTCGATTGTGTCGGGGGTGTGTCGGACACGAGAAATATTGTACATGTATAAAGAATGGAATAATATGGTGGACACAGACACAATGTACATCTGTGGCAGAAGTTTTGGCTTATGGAATTCATGGAGAAATGATAACTATGAGGCACTCCTTATATAGGAGGTGGAAACCCTATTTGGATAAGGATTGAGATTGTTTAAACTCCCTATGGGTAAAATTACTCTATTAATTTAATAATTTAAAGATCTAGATCAATAATGTTTATAAACTATAGAATCTTATTTTAATTCAAAAAAAAACTACTTTTAGAAAATATAGATAAAATCCAAATCTCGGTTTAAATATCAAAACTCAAATTTAGGATATCATTTTATAACTTGTAAAAATAATATAACATTAATTTTGAAAATCACAATAAATATTTATATATTTGGATTACCTTTTATAATTAATTAAAGTATTTACAAATAGTTTTCGTAAATCCAAATAGCCATGTATTAAATTTATGCATCTCGCAAGGAGATATTTTTATAAACATAGTTTTCTAAATTATTATTTATACCATAAAATCACCAGTCTTTTTATAATAATAAATAACGTTTGTCAAACCTCGACGTGCCCTTATAGCATCCCTCTTTTAAATAGAAATTTTGTATAAAATTTATTATCTAGTAAATTTGCACGTGACGTACAAATACGAAGAACGCGAATTCGTACGCGACGTACGATTAAAAAAAACGATACCAATCTAATAAAAAAATTTAGTAGAAATTTATGGGATTTACATCCTACCCAACTTACAAGAATTTCGTCCTCGAAATTTAGGGATAGGTAGGGTAGGTAAGGTACAAGAGTTTATCGATAAGGAAGTATAAACAAATCATTGGGCATGGCAAGGAAACAACGTTCAACACAAACATGCATTAGGAAAAACGAAAAAAATAACTCACGGATATGGAACTTAATGATGGTTTGCTAGTTAAGGCGATAAAATCATGATGACACGAATTAGAGAATAGTAAGGAATTTAGTAGATCAAAGAGAATAATTTAGACATTTGGGAAATGTAGTTCCCTTAGGGAATGCTAATCGTCTGCGTTGAGGGTACAATTAAGGGAATGATTGAAAGATTTTACAAACAATTAGATGGTCATAATAATAGGCCGAGGGCCGAGGAAAGGGAGAGTAACTCGAGGCAAGGTCGTAGTCTCATGGTTGGTCAATGGCTAACTATCTTGGTAATAGATAGTAGGTAACTAAGGGGATATCAAGTATGAGTGTTTGTCTTTCTAAATAGGCGAAAGATGAAAATAATAAAGAGTTCGAAAAAGATATTATCGAATACGAATAAGTGGTTCAAAGGCGATTGAAAATTTTCAAAAGAATTTCCAAGGCAGTCGTGGATGAGACTCTAGGGGCAAGTTTAACTATGTCTCCATACACGTAGAATAATATATGAAAAGCGAACCAAAGTGCACCAGGTTGATTAGACCATCATGCACTGGTTCTGATTAGATAATATGTTAGTGGGTACGCACCCAATAAAATATGTCATGATCAAGCTCGATAAGGGAATAAGCTTGTAAAACTTAAGCTAAATTAGCAGCATAGGATAGTCAAAAATAGTAAAAACATAGGAACGTGAGATTAATATTGAAAGAAGTGGAATTAGTTCAAACTTTTTAAGAATCTATTCACATCTTATGTTGGTGCCGATACAGTCATCCTACTGTCTACTTGCTTAAGACTTGGTTAAGGTCACAAGGAAGGTTAGGTCGTAAGGCATTCTACCCAACTTATAAGGGTTAAACTAGTAGGGTGATAGAACAATGGGTCATGTCCACCTAGTATGGATTACCTTATTAATCTCTATCAAGCATGAAAGAAGGACACGAATCACGATAGAAGGGATCAAGCAAGATGCAACTCGAGGAGTCAAGCGAGAAGGCGGTCAAGTATATGGATGAGATCCTAGACTCTAATCCTATAAGCAGGCTTGCTTGGTACGATAAAGTAACCAAATAATTTATCTTGAGCTACATGGGCCACCACAAAAGTATGTAACGCCCCAGTCACAAAATACTTATGACCAAAGTACGTAGACATGCCAGCTGTATACATACGAAGCATACTCCAATATACGAAAACCTCATATGTATAAATAAGCTATAAAATGCAGTAACCATGAAACTAATCTCATCCACAAACCAATATATCATAAAATCACTTATAAATGTCATTTGTACAAAACGTTGGGCGGAGACAAATCCACTACCAACAAAAAGAGAGAAATACACAATGATGACGGAAGAGTCGAGCGAAGCGAAAGACGATCCAAAAGCTAGCATCGCGAAGGTAGATTATAAAATATGTCCTTAGCTAGAGCACATGCAAAAATTATAAACACACTTGGAGAAATCACCAGGTCCTCAGAGGGACGTAATAAGATACCGAAAAAACATACTAATATGAACTGTCAGAATAATAATAATATGCAAAAGACTCTCCTAGACACAAATATGCAAAGGGGAATCTAACCGTCTATTGTGCAATTTAGAGAACAACTTTCATTGCGCATGGGTAGGATTTAGGCTATATGTACGTAATTGGCATCCAGTCATACGTATCCGGCCGTAACGTCCAAACCGTCATAGGGTATCTGCAAATATAATCTCGCCATAGTTCCTTTCGAAAACTATGGTTTACCTGTTTGCCTTTCCATGCGCACTAGTGACTGTCCTCTCCCAATATTTCCTACACTGACCAAGTCATGTCCATGACCCGCCCAGTTTTGTAACTGCTCGAGTCTCTATACCTTAATCATAGCAGTTACGATATATCCGTCACATGATAATAGAGATGGCCAGTCAATAAGTCGTGCCCCTAGCAAAATGTCTCAAACCGTGTAGTGTGAGTGTCATGGCCAAAGGAGATATAAGAATATCCCAAAATAAGAAGGTAGTCCACTAAAACTAAGTCAACATACATAAAATAAAGTAAAATAATAAAAAACGACTAGTAGAGTCGCTTACACCCAAGTATGGCTTGGACGCACAGTTTATAACAAAGGAAACTAACAAAGTAAATATATGTTGAAAATAAATAACACGACAGTAAATATAGCAAGGTATACTTGCCTGAGGGTACGATGATCCAACAAAGCCCCGGGTAGTCCAATGGCCATGACTGGTGTGTAGAAGTCCAAAATTTGTTAGACAGCAGGAGATATGATCAGTAGTGCTCAAGACTCGATAATAGATGAAAATTTATTGGGAAACGTATTTGTAGTATTTTAGAAAACTATGTTTTAGTAAAAAAAATTATATAATTACTAGAAAATGGTTTTAGGCAAAAATTTATAAGTTTGTAAAAATATGCTTTTTAGATAAAAAAAACTATATTTCAAAAATAAACTGTTTGAGTAATTATAAGTAATTATTAAGGAATCATGTAAGTCAAGACTATATTTATTATAACTAAACTTTATTGGTAAAAATACATTTTTTTTGATAACACACAAAAATCTGAAATAAATCATTTTAAATGAAACTCTAAGTTTGTAGCATTCATATATATATATATATATATATATATATATATATATATATATATATATATATATATATATATATATATATATATATATAAACTAAATTTCGTACGTAATATCTAATACTAAAGAAATCAATTTACTATAGTTGACACTCTACAGTTTATGAAATATATATTTTAATAACCACTATAATCTAAAGAAATTATTTTTCTAGTTAAACTAAATTTTTGTAAAGATATATAAAGTCTAAGATGAAATATCATAATATATGATAAAAATGGCAAATATTTGATATCCATACACAGATATATTTCCACAGCACTTAAAATACTAATGATTAATAATAATAAAATCTTTAGAATAATATTCATAAAAATATTAGTAATGATAATATATAATATTGAAAAAACCAAAACAAGTAAAATGAAATAGGAAAGTCAAATGGTCAAAGAAAAAGAAACAAACAAATAGCAACAGCAGCTACTAAACAGTTGTGTTCTTCAGTAATGAAACAAAATCGAAAGGAATAAGAAGGAGGAGGAAAGGGGGAGCGGGAAGAGAGGATAAACTACCGAGGCTCTCGGTGGTCCAGGCGGAGGAAGGGCGGTGGCACGACTACCCGAGGAAGGAGGTGGCGGTGCCGGATCATCGCCGGGAGCTGGCCTCGCGAGGAAGCGGCTCTAGATCTAGGGGTCATCGGATCTGGGGACCGCGATGGTCGGAAGACGCCGACAGGGCGTGGAGGCACGGCACGACTGTGCACCAGACACAGTGAACGGCACGAGATGTCTCCCGATGGACACGGACGGGCCACGCGCGGCTACGGTCGATGGTACTCTGGGGAGGCAAAGAACGCGACGGTCGGCGCTCCGTGGCGGCGGCAAGTCGGAGCCAGGTGAGGGTTTTGTTTGTTCTCCTTATTCTTATTCCCTTTGGGTGTCGGAGGTGGTTGTATGCGGTTGTGGAGGTTAGCGGCGTGATAGCCGGGCCTACTGTCGGAGGGGTGGCCATTTGTTGGTGGTGGTGATATCGGTAGGTATGGCTACGGTGGTGGTGATGGTGGCAATGATGATGAGGGGCTTCTAGCGGGGTGGTCGGGAGTCGAGGAGGCTGGGATCGGTGATGGCGGGGACGGAGGCATTGCGGTGGGTGTGAGAATGGTGATGCGGAGTTGACTGGTTGGGCTCTGGCCGGAACGGCTGGCCGGGGAGGCCTGGGGTGGATGTGGCCGAAGGTGGTTGACGGCCAGGTGGTCGTGGGGTTGTTGGCACGATCGGCAGTGGCTAACCAAGGCCAGGGGAAACTACTAAAATATATCGAATTAGCGACGGCCATATTCTGTCGCTAATTCGTCGGCAAATCGATTTAACGACGGCTAACCGACGGAATTTGGCTGAAAAATCCGTCGGGAAATAGCCCGTCGCTAAACAAAGTCCGTCACTAAGCTGTCGCCATTTGACTGCTTAGCGACGGATTGCCATTATTAAGTATCGTACATTTAGCGACGGCTAGCCGACGGATTTTCGTCAAATTAATTATCAGAAAGTTTTTGATACTACATTGTAGCGACGGACAAGTCCGTCGGTAATATATCGGTAACTGCGTATCAGAGAGTCTCTGATACGCAAAATCCATCGCCAATTCATCGCCAATCCGTCGCCAGCTCGACAGAAGAATGACGGTTTAGCGACAGACTATCTGTCGCTTAGGTTTTGGAAATATTTATATTTCCAGAACCTTGTCGATGGATAATCCGTCGCTAATCCGTCGACATCTGTCGCTAACTGGAAATTCTCCAGTTAGCGACGAAATATTCCATCGCCCAGTTAGCGACAAAATATTCCGTCGCTCAACCGTCACTAGGTAGTCGTAAGGCCGTCGCTAACTGGAAAATTTTAAAAAAATTTACAAAAAACACAGCATTCTCTATTCGTACAACATCCAAAACATCGAAACATCATAATATGCATCACACCTCACACAAACCAACAAACCAATATACATCATACACCAATATACAAATATCTATCACAAATATATCACACAAACCAACATACATCAATGAGACCTGGAGCAACCCTCCGTTGAATTTCTATATAATAAAAGTCTAGGTAATAGCATCCAAAAACGTCTAAGTCTATAAAATAACCATGTCTAAAAAATAAAAAATATCAAGAGTTGTAAAACCATCCAAGTAAAACCCAGAAATAAGTCTACCGGAAACAAATCTGGTAAAAAATTATATCATATATATATATATATATATATATATATATATATATATATATATTGTCCTCTACGTACGCGCAGGGAGATCTCCCTCCTCAGCCACTGGCATAAGTAGGATCCACGCCAGCAAGATCAATATCTAGAGGAGATGGATGATTGAAACTCCCGGTGCAACTGTCCTCTGGTGCCACCTCCTCCTTCACAGCTATCTCGGCTTTAGGAATCACTTCCTCCTTAATAGTAGGAGGAAGTTCTTCCTTGATCTCCTCAGCAGCAGGAGGTCCCGCTATCTCTTCAGCAGAAGGAGGTACCACTACCTCCTCAGTAGCCATCTGTGCCTCTCTCAAGCGAGATCCTCGGTCTTGGGTGCCATCTGGTAAGACCATTAAATGTCAATGAGAGCACGTATATACAAAATTTAACTCAGCTTCGTTTGATGATTTAATTTTGCACAGTCTCGAGTATTGAATTATCCATAAAAATATACTTTAGAAATAGTTCAGATTTAGGAACACAAGAAGAATCTTAATCCAGACCATAAACACAAAATTTGTACCTATCACCTATCACGTACAAACCTACTTCCAATCACTCTCGTAACTGGCCAATCACTCTCGTAAACATAGAATACCATTGCAAGAGAGTCACGAGAGAATAAACAATCTCCTAACTATTGATGTTTACGAGAGTGATTGGCCAATTAAATCTCCTGTAACTGGCCAATCACTCTCGTAAACATCAATAATATTTTTTGGACCCATCTGCTCCTTCCTACTTTCCTTCTTCTCGCTCCTCACTCTCAGCCAACCAAAGCCTAGCCCAGACCAACATATACTATGCATGCGCTCTAGTCCTTCCTCAGCCTCTGCTTGAGTTCTAGTACTACGTCTCTCCTAACTATGCTACTTACCAGTACCACCACTCGTTTCCACCCAAGCAGCTCTCTATGGACGATGTCAAAACTTATTCTCCAAGCACTTTTGCGCTGCTTCCCCCACTTCGTACCCGTCAGTTTGTTCTCCTCGGGTATTTAAGTCGATCGTCTGGTTGCAATACTAGAGAATGAGGAGGTGAATCCGCTACGATCGATACTAAGTACATACGATCGAGGAGGTGGATCCGCTACCGATACCGATTCTGATACAGATACCGATACCGATACCAATTCTGATACAGATACATATAATGATACCGATTATGATACAGATATCGATACCGATACCGATACAGATACTGATAGTCCTATACCGATACCGATAGTCTGATACCGATACTGATTCTGATACTCATAGGAATAGCCAGATACCGATACCGATATGTATAGAAATAATCTGATACCGATATCGATACTCATAGAAATAGTCTTACACATAAACCTATCTATCACTAGTAGCCATACTCCTCTACATAGTCCTTTACACTAGGATATACTATCGAGTTCAAAGGGACTGAATATAGTATGCATTGACTGATACCAAGTCCAATTTAAGGACTGAACAGTATATGTACTTAACCTTTCGAATATAGGCAAGGGCTTAACCTCCAATGACAGTGATTGAAATAGTATGAATTGGACTTCTACTTGATCATGGACTGAACACACATTAGTCTCGAGCCCTTACCTATCCCTTTATCTGTCCATTGTTTGAACAAGAGGCACAGGGAATGACCCCAAGTGGTCTGAACAAATGAGTAATGGACCGAAATAAAAGAATTAAGGACTGAATCATATATTTGAAGACTGAACTTCAAAGATAATGCAGGACTGAACTCTAATGCAATAGGGACAAAACATTGCATTGGGACTGAACAGTTTATAATATGAACTGAACCAAGAAGGTTTTAAGGGAGACTGAACATATAGGAAACTAATGGACAGAACAAAATAATACTGTGCTATGTGGATGAAATTGGGTTGCTCAATGATATTAAGGGTTGAACCAAGGAACTACACGTGTATGTGTGTGTGTGTGTGTGTGTGTGTGTATGTGTGTGTGTGTGTGTGTATGTGTGTGTGTATGTGTGTGTGTGTGTTACTATCGCCGACCCCCAACTCCCTAATCCCACCACCGACGATCCCTACCCCCACCACCGCCGACCCCAACTCCAACCCCCGACCCCCATCCGTCGACCCCAACTCCCACCCCCGGACCCCAACCCCCACCCTCACCACCACTGACCACCATCCCCTCCACCGTTGGTCCCCCCAACACCGCCCCCACATCCCCAGCCCCCTTTCGCCCCCCGACTCCCATCCGCTGCCCTACTTCCCCCAGACCCCCACCACCGCCAACCATCCCCACCCCCACCCCCGGCCTCCCTCCACTGCCGTACCCCCCACTGCCGACCCCCAATACTTCCACCGCGAAACCCCCCTCCGCTGCCATACCCCCCTCGCGATCCCCACCCCCACCACCATCGACCTCCACTACCCCCACCTCCAAACCCCCCTCTGCTTCCCTACCCCCCAGCGACCCCCAACCCCACCACCACGACCCCCACCCCCACAACCGCCGACCCCCACCCCCACCCCCACCCCCCCACCACCGGCCTCCGTCGCCCCAACCATCGAGAGAGAGAGAGAAAGGATTACCTGGAGAGAGAGAGAGCCCTACACGTGCCAGAGAGAGAGAGACATGAGAAAATTTGGGGGGAATGAAAAGTTTTCCCCCCGTCGGTTAATTTTAAGTTAGGGGTGGACATGTAGCGACGGACCAGTGATGGTTAGACGGGTGACGCTAGTCCATCGCTATACCACCCTAGCTGGCGACGGAATATCCGTCGCTATGTGGTCGTTAAATTTCGTGCCAAATTTTTTCAGCATTTTTAGCCAACTTTTGACAACTAAGCGACAACATAGCGACGGATTCTTTATCCATCGCTATATCTCCGACGACTTAACGACGGATTGGCGACCTTTGTTCGCACTTAAAATAAAAAAATTATCAGCTTTTCGATGGCAATCAGTCGCTACTTTGTCGGTAGTCCATCGCTAATATCGACGGACAAAATTTGTCGCTAAATTTTTGTCACCAAATGGCTATGTCACGCCCCAGAACCAGAATACTGGATAGCGGGGGCAGACATAGCCAGCTACGTATATTGAAATAGAATACATCTCAACTATACGGTCACGGCTGTCTAGATATGAGGGTTTACTACAAGCCAGCAGTCTCTTAAGGTCAAGCCTATTGTCTCAATCTCAAGCAATTAACAGAGTTACAAGATATTAGAGCATCAAATATATATATATATAAGGCATCCCAAATATTACATATTGGATGATCATGAAACTAGTCGTACAAAATGATGGGACTAGCAAGAGTTCAGTCATACATGATCAACCCTAGGATTTGTTAATCATGTTTACAGCCCGTAGGCAGACAGTAAGTAAATGTGCATCGAGCTAACAGGTGCTCGTCGGCTAAACGCCTCAAAAGAATAAATTTACATATAAGTGGGTGAAACAAAAAGGAAAACCCACTCTTGGCCCGGGTTCCGTCTAGTTGTCACCATTGGGCTGGAAGCTTGGTAGATCCTCGGGAGCTGCTCCGAAATCTGGCCACACAAAACCAGCTGGGTCAAACCCCAGAAAGAGCAAGTGCCACAAAGGAGGCCACAAATAAGAACAAAAGCCAGCATATCAGAACATAAAAATAAAAGAAGTACAAGTAGTAAAGTACACAGGGCGATAAATGACTAGGGACGTAGAACCATTCCGGGAGCCAGGTTACAATCCTTAAACCAAATAAGGACCGGGGTTGTAACCCTTCGCCTGAATAGCTCACTGTCTCTACTCATTTATCGTTAAGATAAGTAAAACAATCATGCTCAGGAGATAGCAGGTACTGGAGCTTGACAAAACTTAGACAAGGCTGGACACCATCCATTCGCAATCGGCCAAACAAATACTACGGCTTACTACTTTAACTAACTAGGGTTATCACAATCCTAATTACTAACAAGATGCAAGTGAGAAACTCCCAGTCCCAAGCCCTGCAGACTATCCAGTTATCCTTCCGCGGGTTGAGAGTTATAGGTGGGTACATTGCCCGGGAGACAAATGTACCCTTAGGTGACTTAGAGGGTGCAACACATGACAGTATGCTGGAAATGTGCTCTACTCGTCGGCAAGCTACAAGTCCATTAAAGCGCCCAGATAACGAGATTGCCTGTGACTGGGAATTCTCCATGTTCTAGTTTGATCTAATCATTAGCCTAATCCAATTTAGCGCGAGTCCCTAGCCGTAGTACCCAGGAAGTCACGTCCTAGACATGATGCGAGACAAGACAAGTGGATTGTACAAGCAAGCAAGCAGGAGTACCCACGGTGTCAAGTTGATTATACGAGTCAAGTTACAAGTTACAAGTCAAGTCAGGAGTGCGCCGCCACGGGCCACTATCAAGTTATCAAGATAAATCATGTCAGGGTACTTGTTAGGGGTGCGCCACGACGGGCCACTATCAAGTCAGGTTGGTCATGTCAGGAGTGCACCACTACGGGTCACTGTCGTGTTATGCTAGTTCTTTGTCATACCATGCTATGTACAATAGTCATTCCAAACATATTAAGCAAAATCAAGTTTATGTCAAAAATAGGACTATAGAAGATCCAAGATCAAGAAATAACAAATTCATCATAGACAAGTAGGTTGTGCAGGGTATGTACTGCGCAGGGTACCAAGTGCGCAGGGTGAGCTGCGCAGGGGTGAGCTGCGCAGGGTACCAAGTGCGCAGGGTGAGCTGCGCAGGGGTGAGCTGCGCAGGGTACCAAGTGCGCAGGGTGAGCTGCTTAGGGGTGAGCTACGCAGGGTACCAAGTGCGCAGGGTGAGCTGCGCAGGGGTGAGCTGCGCAGGGTACCAAGTGCGCAGGGTAAGCTGCACAGGGATGGATGGCGCAGCAGATGGATTGCGCTGGATCAGGTTGCGCAGGAATGGATGGCGCAGGGTCAGATTGCGCATGAGTGGAGTGCGCAGGGATAGATTGCGCATGAGCAGACTGTGCATGAGCAGACTGTGCGTGAATCCATGCGTACTCGGGTTGAGCGCAGTTTGCCAAGGGGCAAGCTGCGCGGTCGGCGCTGCGCTAAAGAGCGCTGGCCGAGGGAGATGCGCAATCCAGCCCTGTGCTAAAGAGCGCAGGCTGCTGTCTTCTTCTCCAGGCCGAGAAGAAGACTCCAACAACTCTAAGGTTCAAAACTTCATATCTTGGTAAAATCAAAACCAAATCTAGATTTTCAAAGGTCTAACTTGAGTAAAATTGAATTCTCTTCCACATGGAAGCATCAAAACCCTCAAAAAATCCAACCAAAATAGATTAAACCATGTAAATCCGAAAATAGTCAAAACCTAGATCTAGAAAAATAAAAGCTCCAAATCACAAAATGTCAAGTTCTAAAGTTGTTCTCTATGGCCTAATCTAGCTAATGGATAAATAAAAAGTGGTGCTTATTTGATGGCAAGGTGCACTTGCCTATGGGTTGGGGAGTTGTGTGGAAGAAGGAAGAAGAAGAAGATGGAGAAGTAAATAAAAAATAAAGATGAGAGAGAAAAGTTAGGTAGGATTTAATGGAGGTGGGTGTGTTGTGTTGAGGGTAGAGTGTAGGTTAAAGTGTTCCACTCATGATGAACCAAACCAAATCAAACCAACTCCACAAAATATAACCAAGCCATGGTCCAAAACCCATTTACCAGAACCCGAATCCACAAGTCGAGAAAATAAAATACGTGCCAAAAATCAAATTACGAGTACAAATACGAAATACAGGAATTGGGGGTGACAACTCTACCCACCTTCAAAGAATTCTATCCTCGGAATTTAATCAAGGAGCTAGAGATTGCCACGATAAGCTATACTAAGCACAGACAAGCTACACTAAGCAGTTCAATCATACAATAATACAATGCAAGCAAGGAAAGGGAAAGCGTAAGGCATAAGAAAGACATTATACCTCACGAGTCAAACAGGTAGGGATATCGCGATCGGATGTCGTCCTCACGCTCCCACGTTGACTCACCTAGAGAGTGATGACCCCAAGCAACACGGACTAAGTTAATAGTCTTGTTCTTGAGCGTCTTTTCTCTCCGGTCCAATATAGACACGGGCCTCTCCTCATACGAAAGGTTGGTACCAACAACCAATTCCGAATGATCTAGGATATGGCTCGGGTCCGGGATGTACCGTCTTAATTGGGATACATGGAATACATCATGTACCTCACTTAGCGATGGCGGAAGAGCGAGACGATAGGACACATCGCCTACTCGCTCTAGAATATCGAACGGCCATATATACCTAGGACTAAGCTTCCCCCGCACGCCAAAACGAATGATGCCACAGGTGGACGAGATCCTAAGAAATACATGGTCGCCGACGGCAAATTCTAAGGGACGCCGATGAGCATCGACCCAATGGCGCTGGCGATCCTGAGCAACTCGGAGGTGATCTCTGACTTTCCTGACCACTTCAACCGTCTGAGAAATCAGTTCTGGATCAAGCATCTGCCTCTCTCCGACATCGTCCCATGCTAACGGGGATCTGTACTTCCTGCCATACAGAGCCTCGAAGGGTGCCATCTGGATACTGGCCTGAAAACTATTATTGTACGAGAATTCCACCAGGTGCAGGTGATCCTCCCACGAACGACCGAAGTCAAGGGTACACGACCGCAACATATCTTCGAGAGTTTGTATAGTACGCTCTGACTGTCTATCTGTCTGCGGGTGATACGCTGAGCTGAACTTGAGACGAGTCCCCAAACTTTGATGAAGACTGCGCCAGAAGTGCGATGTAAATCTCGTATCCCTGTCTGATACTATGCTGACTGGCACTCCGTGAAGTCGGACGATCTGCCTGAGATACATCTCTGCTAGCTGCGCCGTCGACTGTCCAACTCTAAATGGAAGAAAGTGTGCCACCTTGGTAAGCCTGTCCACAATGACCCAAATTGCATCTCTGCCTGCCGGAGATCTGGGTAGTCCAGTCACAAAATCCATGGTTATGTGCTCCCATTTCCATTCTGGGATCGGTAAAGGTTGAAGAAGTCCAGCTGGCCTCTGATGTTCAGCCTTGACTTGTTGGCAAACCAAACATCGAGAGACATACCGGGCTATCTCCCTCTTCATACCATTCCACCAAAAGTGCTGACGAATATCTCGGTACATCTTCGTGTTGCCTGGGTGGATGGAATACTGCGAACTGTGAGCCTCTGCCATGACTTCCTGTCTGATATCTCCACTGGGTACACAAAGACGCGTGCCGTGTCGAAGTGTACCATCCTCATGAATACATAACTCTGGCCTTCTCCTTGTCTCGCACTCTGCTCTGAGCCGCTGAATCTTGGAATCTGTTAACTGTGCTGTCCGGATCCTCTCAACTATGGTGGACTGAATCTGTAGACTGGCCATCAATGCCACACTGGTTGGAAGAACCACTTCAATTCCCATCTTCTGAAGATCTGCCAATAGCTCTGGTTGCGCTGTTAGAAGGTAGACTCCGGCTCTCCTGCTCAACGCATCTGCTACCACGTTGGCCTTCCCTGGGTGATACTGCAAGTCCACATCATAGTCCACAAGTAGCTCGAGCCATCTTCTCTGTCGCATATTAAGATCCTTCTGGGTGAAGACATACTTCAGGCTCTTATGATCAGTAAAGATCTCCACTCTGTCTCCGTACAAATAGTGCCTCCACAACTTAAGTGCAAATACTACTGCTGCTAGCTCCAAGTCGTGGGTCGGGTAATTCTTTTCATGATCACGGAGTTGACGTGACGCATAAGCGATTACCTTCCCATGCTGCATCAAAACACATCCCAATCCTCTGCCTGAAGCATCGCAGTAAACTGTGAATCCTCCGGTCCCATCTGGAAGTGTGAGAATAGGAGCCGTTATCAAACCTCGCTTCAACTTCTCAAATGATTCCTGACACTCTGCTGTCCAAACGAACGGCACATCCTTGCGGGTCAACTGGGTCATCGGCACTGAAATCCTTGCAAATTCAGAGACGAACCGTCGATAGTAGCCGACCAATCCAAGAAAGCTGCGAACTTCTGCCACTGAGCTGGATACTGGCCATGACTCGATAGCCACAATCTTCTAGGGATCCACTTCTACTCCTCCTCTGGTAATGATGTGACCCAAGTAAGAAATGCGATCGAGCCAGAACTCGCATTTACTAAACTTGGCGTACAACTGGTGCTCTCTGAGAATCTGGAGGACAACTCTGAGATGCTGCTCGTGCTCTACTTCACTCTTGCTGTAGACCAGGATGTCATCAAGGAACACTATCACGAACTGATCCAAGTAAGGCATAAAAATACGGTTCATGAGGTCCATGAACACTGCCGGCGCATTGGTCGCTCCAAAGGGCATAACTAGAAACTCCTAATGCCCATACCTCGATCTGAACGTCGTCTTCGGGATGTCTTGCTCTCTGACTCTGATCTGGTGATATCCTGACCGCAAGTCTATCTTCGAAAAAACTGAAGCCCCTTTGAGTTGATCAAACAAGTCATCTATCCTTGGAAGAGGGTATCTGTTCTTGATTGTCACTGAGTTCAATGTACGATAATCAACACATAGCCTGGACGTACCATCCTTCTTTTTTACAAGAAGCATCGGGGCTCCCCAAGGCGATCCACTAGCACGAATGAATCCCTTGGTTCTAAGTTCTTCAATCATCTTGTACAAAATCTCCAACTCTGAAGGCGCCATTCTGTAGACTCGCTCTGATACTGGTGCTGTCCCAGGAATCAAGTCAATGGTGAACTCGATCTCCCGCTCTGGTAGCATCCCTGGAAGTTCCTCTGGGAAGACATCTGGAAACTCTTCAACTATCCGGGGCAACTGCACTGCTGCTACTGCCATCCGCAATACTGGAGGAGATGACTCTACTGTGCCTCTGGAAAATAAAAACTCTGGCTCTCCGGGAATACTAAAGACAACTCTGCCAACATGGCAGTCTATCCTAGCATAATGGTTCCTCAACCAATCCATGCCTAGGACTACATCATAGTCTGCCATAGGGAACTCTATGAGCCTAGCGAGGAACTCTCTACCGCTAACTACGATCCGACACGAGGAAAATACTCGATCTACTCCCACAAGACCATTACCAGTAAGTATATTGAGCCTCACTGATAATGACTCGGGCTCCAATCCTATCCGTGTCGCGAATCGTGCAGACATGAATGAATGCAATGCACCAGAATCAAATAATACAGATGCTGGAAAGGTGTTGACGAGAATAGTACCTGCCACTACTTCACCTGGTGCAACTTCTTCTTCCATGGTCATCACCATAGCCTGACCTCTAGCTGCGGGTCCTCTCTGCTGGAAACCCCTCTGTCGGTTCTGTGCTGGAGCCTGGGTGAACTGCTGCTGGTTCTGCTGCTGAAAGGCCTGGGACTGAGGCAACAATGGCCTCGGGTACTGCTGTTGCTGCTGCTGCTGGACTGGAACTGGGGCTGGTCCTCTCACCGAAGAACTAGAAAGGTTGGATGATGATGGACCTCCCCTATTCGGGCAGGTCCCTATCTGGTGGTCTGCTCCTCCACAAGCCAGGCACAACCCCTGTGCCTTACGATACTCTGCCACTACATGGCCCGGCTTCCCGCAATGAGAACATCCCATCGCGGAAGACTGCTTCTACTTCTGCTGCTGCGGATACGTCGGGGTTGAATGCTGAACCGACGTCACTGAGGCCGCCCGCCTCGGAGTTCCAATGGTTATACCCCTAGCTGCCGGGGCTGGAGCTGAAGATTGGTACATCTGGTTGTGGGACCGCTTCCTGCCTCCGGTCCTGTCCACAATTCTCTGGGAGGTATATTCATGCCTCCTCGCTGCCTTCAACACTGCATCGAACGTCTGGTGCTCGAACTGCTCCACAGCCAATAATATCTCTAAATGCAGTCCCTGCTGGAACCGCTGGGCCCTATCGAATTCGGTTGCCACCAAGGTGGGGGCGAACCTACTCAGCCTGGAAAACTCGGTCGCATAGCCATCGACCGTCCTGCCTCCTTGCTTCAAGTTGGTGAATCTGGTCTGCAGGTCGTACCGTGCTACCGTATCGAAGTACTTTGTCTGGAACCTCTCTCTGAACGTCGCCCAAGTGACTGGTGCGGCTAATCCCATGGCCTGAGCTGCCCACCAATCGCGAGCCAAGTCTAACAACTGTAGGCGTACCACCGCTACCTTCTCATTCTCAGGTGTCCTAGCTGCTTCTAGAACCACCTCGGTATCCTGAAGCCAAGCGTCCGCGGCAATCGCATCTTCACTGCCGTCAAAGAAGGGAGGGTTCAAGCGCTTGAAACTGTTGGCCGCTTGATTCCCTTGGGGACCTCCTCGGTTTAGTGCATCATGAACTTCCTGGTGCAAGGCGTCGCCTCGACGATCTTGGGATGCAAGCAGTTCTCTGATAAGCCCTACCAAAGGTCCCTCATCCTGTCTAGCTGGTTGAACGGGCGGAGCTGCCTGAACTGGAGGTTCTGAGCCCCCGAGAAGCATAACTCGGGAGGCTACTCCAGAGTGCTGAACTTGATCTTCCTGGCGCTGGGGTGCTTGTCGAGCTTCTTCTGGCTGGTTGGCAGGTCCGGGAGTAATGCCGCTGAAGAAGACGATATAGGGAACAGTAAGGAAAGGACCAGGACAGATCAATGATACAAATATGTGATCAGGTCAAGAATCTCAGGGATTTGAAGATACGAGCAGAGATCAAGGGCGAATATTGATTGAGACATCTATTCGGTAAACCCTCACATTTCTTGATTGACAAGACCTGCATGGGCCACCACTTAAACCGTGTCACGCCCCAGAACCAGAATACTGGAAAGCGGGGGCAGACATAGCCAGCTACGTATATTGAAATAGAATACATCTCAACTATACGGTCACGGCTGTCTAGATATGAGGGTTTACTACAAGCCAGCAGTCTCTTAAGGTCAAGCCTATTGTCTCAATCTCAAGCAATTAACAGAGTTACAAGATATTAGAGCATCAAATATATATATATAAGGCGTCCTAAATATTACATATTGGATGATCATGAAGCTAGTCGTACAAAATGATGGGACTAGCAAGAGTTCAGTCATACATGATCAACCCTAGGATTTGTTAATCATGTTTACAGCCCGTAGGCAGACAGTAAGTAAATGTGCATCGAGCTAACAGGTGCTCGTCGGCTAAACGCCTCAAAAGAATAAATTTACATATAAGTGGGTGAAACAAAAAGGAAAACCCACTCTTGGCCCAGGTTCCGTCTAGTTGTCACCATTGGGCTGGAAGCTTGGTAGATCCTCGGGAGCTGCTCCGAAATCTGGCCACACAAAACCAGCTGGATCAAACCCCAGAAAGAGTAAGTGCCACAAAGGAGGCTACAAATAAGAACAAAAGCCAGCATATCAGAACATAAGAATAAAAGAAGTACAAGTAGTAAAGTACACAGGGCGATAAACGACTAGGGACGTAGAACCATTCCGGGAGCCAGGTTACAATCCTTAAACCAAACAAGGACCGGGGTTGTAACCCTTCGCCTGAATAGCTCACTGTCTCTACTCATTTATCGTTAAGATAAGTAAAACAATCATGCTCAGGAGATAGCAGGTACTGGAGCTAGACAAAACTTAGACAAGGCTGGACACCATCCATTCGCAATCGGCCAAACAAATACTACGGCTTACTACTTTAACTAACTAGGGTTATCACAATCCTAATTACTAACAAGATGCAAGTGAGAAACTCCCAGTCCCAAGCCCTGCAGACTATCCAGTTATCCTTCCGCGGGTTGAGAGTTATAGGTGGGTACATTGCCCGGGAGACAAATGTACCCTTAGGTGACTTAGAGGGTGCAACACATGACAGTGTGCTGGAAATGTGCTCTACTCGTCGGCAAGCTACAAGTCCATTAAAGCGCTCAGATAACGAGATTGCCTATGACTGGGAATTCTCCATGTTCTAGTTTGATCTAATCATTAGCCTAATCCAATTTAGTGCGAGTCCCTGGCCGTGGTACCCAGGAAGTCACGTCCTAGACATGATGCGAGACAAGACAAGTGGATTGTACAAGCAAGCAAGCAGGAGCACCAACGGTGTCAAGTTGATTATACGAGTCAAGTTATAAGTTACAAGTCAAGTCAGGAGTGCGCCGCCACGGGCCACTATCAAGTTATCAAGATAAATCATGTCAGGGTACGTGTTAGGGGTGCGCCACGACGGGCCACTATCAAGTCAGGTTGGTCATGTCAGGAGTGCACCACTACGGGTCACTGTCATGTTATGCTAGTTCCTTGTCATACCATGCTATGTATAATAGTCATTCCAAACATATTAAGCAAAATCAAGTTTATGTCAAAAGGCGTAAGGATATAAAATGGGCATAAAATACATAATAAAATACTAATATAAAATAGGACTATAGAAGAGCCAAGATCAAGAAATAACAAATTCATCATAGACAAGTAGGTTGTACAGGGTATGTACTGCGCAGGGTACCAAGTGCGCAGGGTGAGCTGCGCAGGGTACCAAGTGCGCAGGGTGAGCTGCGCAGGGGTGAGCTGCACAGGGTACCAAGTGCGCAGGGTGAGCTGCGCAGGGTACCAAGTGCGCAGGGTGAGCTGCGTAGGGGTGAGCTGCGCAGGGTACCAAGTGCGCAGGGTGAGCTGTGCAGGGGTGAGCTGCGCAGGGTACCAAGTGCGCAGGGTAAGCTGCGCAGGGATGGATGGCGCTGCAGATGGATTGCGCTGGATCAGGTTGCGCAGGAATGAATGGCGCAGGGTCAGATTGCGCATGAGTGGAGTGCGCAGGGATAGATTGCGCATGAGCAGACTGCGCATGAGCAGACTGCGCGTGAATCCATGCGCACTCGGGTTGAGCGCAGTTCGCCAAGGGGCAAGCTGCGCGGTCGGCGCTGCACTAAAGAGCGCTGGCCGAGGGGGATGCGCAATCCAGCCCTGCGCTAAAGAGCGCAGGCTGCTGTCTTCTTCTCCAGGCCGAGAAGAAGACTCCAAGAACTCTAAGGTTCAAAACTTTATATCTTGGTAAAATCAAAACCAAATCTAGATTTTCAAAGGTCTAACTTGAGTAAAATTGAATTCTCTTCCACATGGAAGCATCAAAACCCTCAAAAAATCCAACCAAAATAGATCAAACCATGTAAATCCGAAAATAGTCAAAACCTAGATCTAGAAAAATAAAAGCTCCAAATCACAAAATGTCAAGTTCTAAAGTTGTTCTCCATGGCCTAATCTAGCTAATGGACAAATAAAAAGTGGTGCTTATTTGATGGCAAGGTGCACTTGCCTATGGGTTGGGGAGTTGTGTGGAAGAAGGAAGAAGAAGAAGAAGATGGAGAAGTAAATAAAAAATAAAGAGGAGAGAGAAAAGTTAGGTAGGATTTAATGGAGGTGGGTGTGTTGTGTTGAGGGTAGAGTGTAGGTTAAAGTATTCCACTCATGATGAACCAAACCAAATCAAACCAACTCCACAAAATAAAACCAAGCCATGGTCCAAAACCCATTTACGAGAACCCGAATCCACAAGTCGAGAAAATAAAATACGTGCCAAAAATCAAATTACGAGTACAAATACGAAATACAGGAATTAGGGATGACAGGCTATATTTTGGTAGTGAAGGGTCAGCGGATATGACGGAGTCGAGAACAGAGGCACGGGGTTGATGTCGATGATGGGGACGATGAGTGTGGCGACGGTGTCAGAGGCGACAGAGAGGAGGAGAATAGGGACGGGTTAGGGATAGCATTTGATTGTGTCGGGGTTGTATCGGACACCAAAAATATTGTATATGTATAAAGAATGGAATAATACGGTGGACATAGACATAATGTACATCTGTGGTAGAAGTTTTGGCTTGTGGAATTTATGGAGAAAAAAGAACAATGAGGCTCTCCTTATATAGGAGGTGGAAACCCTATTTGGATAAGGATTGAGATTGTTTAAACTCCCCTTGGGTAAAATCACTCTATTAATTTAAACAACATAAAGATCTAGATCAATAATATTTATAAACTATAGAATCTTATTTTAATACAAAAAACTACTTTTAGAAAATATCGATAAAATACAAATCTTGGTTTAAATATCAAAACTCAAATTTAGGATATCTTTTTATAACTTGTTAAAATAAAATAATATTAATTTTGAAAATCACAATAAATATTTATATATTTGGATTACATTTTATAATTAATTCAAGTATTTACAAATAGTTTTCATAAATCCAAATAGCCATGTATTAAATTTATGCATCTCACAAGGAGATATTTTTATAAACATATTTTTCCAAATTATTATTTATACCATAAAATCATTAGTCTTTTTATAATAATAAATAACGTTTGTCAAACCTCGACGTGCCATTATAGCATCACTCTTTTAAATAGAAATTTTGTATAAAATATATTATCTCGTAAATTATTAAGCGATGTACAAATACGAAGAACGCGAATTCGTACGCGACGTACGATTACAAAAAAAATTGATACCAATCTAATAAAAAAATTTAGTAGAAATTTTGGGGATTAACAAGCCTACCTCCCAACAATAGAAGATTTAGGTGTCATCCCGCAGTCTTTCTTTGAATCTTGCTTATGATTGGTTCAAATAGAATGGCTTTACGGTAGCCGTAAGTGATGGGGCACCTAGGTAGATGAGGGGAGGCGAATTGACGAGGAACCCAAAAACATTCTTCAGAGCTAACCTGGCTTCCTGGTCGAGGGATAGAGACACGAATATGCTACTTTTGTAACGGTTGATACTTTGTCGAGAAGCCTTCTCATAACTGGACAAAAGCCTACAAATTTGCCGCACAACCCTCTGATTGCCATTCGCAAAGATAAGGATGTCAACAACAAAATCAAGGTGCAAAATTATAGGACACCCGCTTGTGGCCCGATAGCGCAGGGATCTTCGATTGTTGCTCAACGACACCAAGTTGCGACTTAGCATCTCCGTCGCTAAAATGAAGAGACAGGGAGAAAGGAGGTCACCTTGTCAAACACCCTTGGAAGATTTCATGGCTTGCATGGCCATACCATTAATAACAGGGGACAAGCAAACATCGCTAACGTCCCTCCAAAGGATGTTGATGCACCTTTCCGAAAAACCCATACGTCTGGGCACCCAAATAAGTTGTTGCCAGTCCAGGCGATCATATGCCTTCTCCATATCGAGCATAATGGTAATATCCCCCTGGTTTGGTTCATTGATGCCTGAGATAAGCTCTTTGCGCCAGTAGTATGTTCTCGATGATGTTGTAGTTCTTGACGAAGCCGCTTTGCTCCTCTGTGAAATCAACTCCGAAAGAAGCGAAGCCATGAGAATCAACAGGACTTTGGAAATAAGCTTGTTAAAGAACGAACAGAGGTTGATCAGCCTATAGTCGGAGAAACTTCTTTAGTTGGAATTCTTTAGAATCAGTACTAGGAGCGTACTGGCAATGGCCTTCGGGTAATGAAGACCCTCTAAGATGGCCTTTCCCACGTCAATTAAATCCGCCTTTATGATCCTCCAAGAGGTGCAGAAGAAACGATCATTGAACCCGTCTAGTCCACCAGTACTATCAAGATCAAGCGCCATGAGGGCTTCCCAGAGCTCGGCTTCTAAGATTGGTGAGCTAATAAAAATATTGGGCTCTTCCGTAACCCGCCGCGGGATTCTCGACAAGAAGTCAAAATCAGGATGAACCGGGGCTTTGGTGTAGAGGCCGACGAAGAAATCGCAAGTCGCTTTGCCGATGTCAGCAGATGTGGTGAGGACCCTTCCTGTGTGGTCTGCCACTTAGTGAATCGAAAGCTTGGCACGTTTGCTCTGGACGCATGCACGGAAGAACCAGTTATTACGATCGCCATCTGCGTCCTATGGTAACCTAGCTTTTCGCCGCCAAAATTCAGTTTTTGTGTGCAGGGTACGACGGAGATCATCTTGAGCCTCGTGGAGCAACTGCTCGTAGATGGAGAAAGGCGATCGCTCAAAAGATTTCTCTACCATGGCCACCACGGACTCCGCCGTCACGACCCGCACTCAGTGTAAGGGCACGAGACCGTGGGTACATCCAGCCTGCGCCATAGTATCGACGGTAGAACGCTATCCTAGGTCTCAACAATAGCTAAAATAATATAATGTACTTGTCTAGTATATACTCTCCATATGGAAGACAAACTCAGAAGATACAACTCAATCGCAAACTAAGTAAAGAGGAACAACAACACGATATGGAATAGATAGAAAGTCAAAGTGCAATATAACCCAAAAGAGATCATTCTAAGTGTCAAAAGAGTATCTCAAAGTATACATGAATTAAACTAACATCTCGAAATAATTGGAGTCAAATTACAGACAAAAGTTCTAACAGTCTATTCTAGGCACTACTAGTGTCTCCTCTAGGCTAGCTGGATCCTCCTGGCGATACAACTAATCCTCCAAGTTCTCTGCAAAATTTTGTCAAGATATCCAGTCAGGATTGGAGCAAAGTACATAACTCTTAAAGCAGTTCCAATACATGGTAGAAAATATAGAACAAGCATTAGAATAGAATACATGACATGCTACAAAGGAAGTACATGAATACAGGAATATGAATAAAGAAACTGAATACATTAATAAATTAGAGGATCTATGAACTATAGTAAATATAAGTGATTTAGAGCACATGACAGTTATATGATTGGTTTAGGTTGTATATGAGTAATCTATGGTAACTCTATTATACGTGAAGGTATAATCGACATATACATGAGTACACTAGAGGAATTTAATCACATAACCACTTCTACTCTCCCCTACCCCAATCAATACACAAGGATCCGATCAAGCTACATTACGTACATGATTGTTAGGTTGAACATGAAGCACATGTGAACATGAGAGTATATGAGAGCACATAAGTGTACATGAATAATAAGAATACAAGGAGTACAAGACGTACATGATAAAGTACATGAACATGAAATACCTGATGCACCCATTAAGGGGATAACATCTCATGACCAGATCCATATAGTACTGGTCTGTGTTAACAATGTGTCAGCATCAAGTAAAGTAGTCTAAAGCAGGCAATATAGATACTATCATGAATGAAAATAATCAGAGAATATACTCGCCTGATATCCTGAGCAACAGATGTGTAATGGTATCCGAACTGAAGTCACAGAGACCTATTATAAGAATTACAGGTTACATAGTTTTCTATTTTAAATAATTGATTTAAATAGGATATTTACATGTTGCTAGGCCATTCTAGGTCAGTAAAGTCAATTTGGGTCAACACTAGTCAAACTAGGTCAAACTTTAGCTATTTGGTCAACTTTAGTCAACTTGGTAAGTTTAGCCTAATCTAAGGTCTTTGGGCTAAGTAGACTATTATAACTAGACCAATATGGCATCAGACCATATTTAATCCTATATTCTACTATCCTATCGTCCAACAATAACATTCAAACTCACTGTCAACCACGAATTCTCATATACATATAATATATTCCTCACATTAAAGGTATATAGTACATTTCCTAAACTCTTACCAGCCACCTATATGTGTATATAAACATTGAGTACATTAGATGGTTAGTATCTATATAGGATGACCTATATATATGGGTTGACTCATAAGGGCTAACCAAAGGTTATGTTAAGGACCTCATGATACAAGACTGGACATTAGATGTCCAGAACATGATGTTGCAGTGAAAGACTGGACAAATTAACTCAGAGGTCTGACTTCCTTAGCGAAGAGGATTGATACTATAGAAGAAGGCATGGGCTAAATAAGCTAATGTATCTCATCCTATATCTGGTCATAGAAGAAATATCTGGACCAAAGTTCAGGACTGAACTAAGAGTGTGGGCTATTGCAAGTTAATGTCTGATACATACCAGTTAGGAATAGTTGAACATATAAACACCAAGAACTTGATACAATAGGGCAGGAGTTGATACCTGTATCAAATAGAAAATTATATGAAGTGGTAGACTGCTACGGACTTCAAGCATGGAAACTGAACCAATGATAAAGTATCTGAACAAATGAATAGGTAGAATATGCTAGGGACAAAACATTTGTATGGACTCAGATGACAGAACAAAACTAAGATTCCAGACAGAATGTTTTAGTTTAAGGATGGACTTAATAAAATAGAACATGTATCTGAATCTGTTACCAGATTCAGAGAACTGAACAAGACAATGGATTGGATACATTAGCTAAAACAATATGAAATGATGCAAGCCATTAGTAGGGTATACATATGCAGGTAACATGGATTGATATATAACCAAAGATCTGATCATCTCAAACCTGGACTGTATTATACTCCTACTGCAAAACCAAAGGAGATATGATCATCTGAACAGTGACTAGTCATAACATGGACAGAACATATGTTCATGCATATAATTGAACCAATGTTCAAACAAAGATATATAGGCTAACTGGACATCCAATAGGAAAGTAAGAATAAAGGGGGTCTGAACAAGATATCCTAATAATTGAACAAAATATGAAATGGGTAGGAACAAGTAATCAGTAGACAGATCGTTAGCTCCTATTGGGCATGTTCCTAACTAAGCTATAGGACAGAAGAATAATGGACTCGTCACTAATACATGAGGATATCTGCTTCATAACTGAACAATCAAAGATACATGTAATGAATAATATAAGGAATTAGAGGATTGATACAGTCTAACCTGTCACAGTAAGGCATGAGACACACTATATGTTAATAGTTCGAGGACTACACAGTGAAGTGGCATGGGTCTGTATAGGATTAGTATGCAGGACACACCATCAAGAAATAAGGACTGAACATGACTTGATATTCGAGTCTGATCACTCAACTAAAAGCAGTCAGCAAAGAGAATGCAACAACTAAATGTGAGCATTCAACATATAACTGAACAAATGAGTAATGGGACAGAACAAATATGAAGGAGATGTGACTGATACTTTAGAGTATCAGTAATTTGAGAAGTACATGACAATATAGCTCGACTATGGAGTATGCAGAACAAAACATGCAAAGGCAGAACACATTCTTTACTGTCACATACCACTGCAAATGAATAAGCCATCAAGAAGTGAACAGAACCCAAATTTTGTGACAGAACATCAATTTGATGTAAGGGGGACATAACAATGAATTAATGGACTGGTACCCCTTTAAGTATCAGTTGAATGTGTAGGGGTTTGATTAGAACTGAACTCAATGGGCAGATTAATGGAATGAACTGATTATTCAAATGGACAGTGAACAAATATTGCAATACAAGCCACCCAATCCATTATACTCCACCAAATGCAATCCAGTATCACAAGATAACACCTAATATAGCTAACACAACATATTACCAATAGAAAAACCAAATTAAAACTGAAATTAGAGAGTTCAAATTGGTCATTTTGACAAACACTTGGGGTACATATTCGATACGGTGCGATACACCTGTGATACGCACTCCAAATGGATCCGAACTTGACCCAAGGCATTTCTAATGTAAAGAGGGATCCTAAATGAATGTATCTACACTAATGAAAAGAATTTAGAGGGTTTAGAGGGCTCTTACCACTTGTGAGATGGATTCCTAAGGAAAAAATCCTAGACCTAAATCTCCACCAAGCTCCAATGGCCAAATTGCTCCTAATGCTCCCAAGCTAGCCAATAGAGGCTTCTCTTTTTCAAGGAAAAGAGATTGCAATTGGTTTGAGAAAATTTGGACTCAATTTGGGAGATGGAGAAAATTTGGGGAAGAACACAAGTTAGGATTAGAAATGAAATGGATGGAGGAAGAAGATGAAGTGGTGCTATTAATAGACAAGGGGCTATGTGGGCTGGCCACATTAGGGCTAGGGTTGGTTCATGGAAAAGTCTAAATAGCCCTTCTAAGTTGTCATGACAAGGTTTCAAGGAAAAGGCTCATTCTAACTTAGTGGTTTAGTCAAATCATTTCTAAATGGTTTCATATTAGATTAGAGGCTTAACTAACTAATTAGAAGTGGAATTAAAGTTTGTTTAATCTCACTAACTAAGTCTCCCTTGGTCATGACTAATTATCTAATCAATGTGGTTCTAAGGTTCTACCAAAATAATATCACTAACACAAATACACATATTAAAATAATATAATTATTAAATTCACACAAAAAGTTAAAAATATTCTTATTTTAGAAAAGTGGTAGTTACATCCGTGTTCCGTACTGCCTGGAAGATGTCGCCAAAGGAGCTGCGACTCCAAACTGCAAGGGCCCTGCTATTATTATAAAGTTTGTTGACCAACCAAGTCAACGGGTTGAGGTGAGAGTCGGCATGCCATGCTCTTTGGACGGTGTCAATGAAATCTGGGTGGTGGATCTAGAAATCCAGGAATTTAAAAGTTCTTTGGCGGGAATACTCGTCGAGGAAGAATTGCAAGAGGAGGGGATAGTGGTCCGACTCCAACCGACTAAGGGGGTGATGTGGTTACATCTCGTCCGAAGGAGCCAGTGATGATTCACCAAGACCCTGTCAAGCCCCGATAGTTGGATGTTGATGCCGCTCCGACTGTTGGTCCAGGTGTGTGATGTGCCGGTGAAGGCGATCGGAGATAAAAGGGCATCGAGGATGAATTAGTTGAATTCAAAAGTCGAGCCCTCGTCCGCCTGGAGATCCCCTATGCGCTCAGAAGGAGAGAAGATAAAGCTGAACTCGCCTCCGACAATCCATGGCATTCCTACCAGATTAAGAGCAAGTAACGTCTCCCAAAGGCCCCGTCTTTGGATCTTATTCACATGTCCGTGGACCGTCGAGATGAAGAATATGGAGGAAGAGTAACGAACTTCAAGAGTTACCTCTTGGTCTGTGCAAATACTAGGCGAGCTGTCGCCTCCTTGCCAAGAAAAACCCATATATCAATGCCATTGCCGAATGCTTGTTTAAATTCGAGCATAACTCTATACTTATTGATCTGGTACAATGAGACCTTGTACTCGCAGATTGACAAAATCGAGATCTTGTGCACTTTGGAGAGTAATTTAATTCTATTTACAACGGCGCGCCTCACGATGCCCCTATAATTCCAGAACATGAAGCTCATCATCTGAAAGTTGGGGATTCATCTTTGTTGCGTATCTAAGGGACATCCCAAGCGGAGCCGAGACCTGGCATTTCATCTTCTTTTTATTGTGCTGGGTTGGGCTGGGTGAGGGGACATGTTAGAGTTATGGTGGAGAAGGGATGCAGGGACAGACGGATATGGAAGGGTGGCTCTAGGAGGATCCAAGAGTATAGGAAGGATGGGTGAAGTGTGTGCTAAGGGAGGGAGGATCTTCCGGAGCCTCTAAGATGGCCTAATAGTCGGCTAAAGTGATAGCACCTTCAGAGTCAACATCAGAGGACGCTTCTGCTGGTTGATGAAGATGGCCATCTTCAGGAATGTTGCTGAGGACGAGAGAGACATTAGGCTCGATGCAAGCCTCAATCGATTGGTCACTTCCTGACTTTTTCGTCGAGCTGCATTTTTTCCTTCTCTGGTGAGACCTAATGCGACCGACAGGATGAAATGATTCATCGGGGGCGTCCGATGCAGACGTGTCCGAGGAAAAGGCCAAGGAAGATTGAACTACTTAAGGGACAGGAGTAGGCGCTGGCACCTGAGGATCTGGATTGATGCCTGGAGGATCCACAGGATCGACGACCTGGGCAGGACCAAGGGGGCCTTCAATCGCTAGCACCGGGCTGAGGTATGTCCTTGGTGACTGCAGGATAAGCAAAACGCCGGGTTGCTTTTGAAAATCGCCTCTTGCCATAAGCTACATCCATTAGAAAGGATAACTCGAATATGATTTTCTAGAGGAGTACGGAGATCGCGTTCTACTAGAATTCTGGCACAACTGGGGTGAGACAAGGCTTCCGTGGCCCGATCGGTAAGGAGGGGGTACCAAGGCAGCTAGCCAGATCCGTGAGTTTGAAAACCAAATGGATGGGGAGCGGTGGGAATGAGACCCAAATCAGGGCGAGTGGAGACTCCTGCAGGGGTGAGAAGTCAGTCGACCATCGAAAAATCCTTATTAGACATCCTTTGATGAACCAAAGATCTTTCGCACACAAACGGAGGAAGTCTGCTTCATGGGAAGGCCACAGCAGGAGATGACGGAGAGCAAAATGCCCATCGCGGTAGGGCCGCTGAAGGGGAGATCCGCCAGGACCTGCCTGACTACATCGACCGATGGCCTACCATGTGGATATTTTCTGATTAGAGTGAATCAGAAGGGAAGAGACGCCTCGGCCATCTCCTCCTCCGAGATTTTGGCTATCGAGCAGCCCTGGAATGAGATGGGGGTCGAAAAGATGCCCTTGAGGGGAGTCCTGTGAATACGGGGGACAGGAGTTGTCGTTGCCCAGGGGGCAGCCTCCGCCACCTCTGCAAAGGAGGCGGACATGAAAGGGGGATGGGCAGAGCCAAGGTGAAGGGGGAAGGGACGGGGAGAATCGGCAAAAACTGTGACGAAGCGAGAAGGGTGGAGGAGAAGTGGAGCGATGAAAGAAGCTGGGGTGGGCAACGCTGGTAGAGCGCCGGTGGGATGGTCGGAGCTCGAAAAACCCTAGGGTTCCCTAAGCAGGGGGCGGCTACAAGGAAGAGTAAGCATTAGGCAAAAAATATAGTCATATATATACAAAATTGTATTTAAACCTATTTCATTGGATAACATCCCGAAATAAATTCAAAAGAATTCTACTAACTCATGGCAACGTAACATGGCTCTACCAAATAGAGTTGGCTAGGTTAGGGTCCAACATAATTTCTAGTCAAATCGAACTTGAAAAGTCAACCAATGAGCCTTTTATGCCATTCACGAATAAATAGCATATGGGAACTTGATTGAGTGGCACGTCCTTAGTATGTGTGTCGTAGGCTCAAAATGGGTCAAAATGACATGTTGGTCGAATGGTTTTGATCGATGTCGAATTCCAAACTCAAGTTGGAAATTAGGTCTAGAATTACGGTATACGGTCAAATGGCCTAAATTGACCCGAAGTTATCCGAAGTCAAATGAATGTTAGAGAACAAGTTTGGATAGGATATGATGTATCAAATTAAAGTTGGATTTGTCTACTTCAAAATTCATGAAGGACGTTTCGAAAGATTGGCATTTCTTGAGCTCCAAAAATTAAAGCAACGAAAAAGTACATCTTTAGTATTAATAAAAAATAAAATATTATCTAATAAATAAAAATCATATAAAATAAATAATTAATTAAATTCCAAAAATTACGGTGCTTACAACCTATTTCTACTGCTGCATCTTCCACTCTTGTACACAACTGAACCCACTTATGGGTTCATCCTAAAGTAACTGATCTTAATACCTACTGTTGTTGCAAATATCCACTGCTGTACTCGAATGTAATCCACATATCCCCTAGACTAGGCACATTGCCCAACTATACAGCAAGTTACTGCTACAGGGATACCTCTTTCCCCTTACTGACATTTGTTCACCCAATTTCCAAACTGATGCACCGGATCATTATGGGATACGCTACTGCAGTTTTCTTTCTTATTATTTCAAAATCGAACGGTTCTCCTATCACTGGCACATATCCCCACCGTTGATACTCTGATACATACTTCTAAGGCTTGATGCATTTTCCTGTCCCTACACAGAATGTTGTGGGTACACCTAGTTATACACTCAAACATCTATGGTTAGGTGCTCATCTTCACAGACCTATTATTATCTACTGCAGCTGCGGTTCACATGCACATTTGCACGAGCATTATGTTGCTGCTAATACAGCTGATACTGCATACTACAATCTACTAAATATTGTCTACCTGGGCTGCCAGATGCTCCTGCATAACTACTGCAGGTCACCTTTGCACTGACTGTAGACTAATAATGTGCACCCCAATTACTGGTACTGCTGCAGTAAAATTAAAGGATACACACACACGTTCCCTGTAGTACCTACACATTTTCCTGCTGACGTGTAATTGTTTAGGAATGCACATTAATGCACACTATTGTACTAACACACATGATCCACATATCATTTTCTTGTGCCCTGATATGTAGTTCTTTGTAACTGCATATTCACTTTGCATTAATTTCTCTCTGAACTATTATCAGACCCCTTAAACCCTGGTACCAATATTGAATAGGTAGAAATCCCCGTAAACCGGTATCTTTGACTTATGTTGACAGAACTTAGAGTTGTAGTGTCAACCAACTAACTTATTCTAATTCCTAGGCATTACCTCGAACACCTCATGTCCTAGGATTCGTGTTAGATTTGTTAAAGCCGTAAAAGAAAAAAATAAAAAAATATCAAGGAATTTTTGAAGCTTGAGTAGACACCACGAAGATAAGGTGCACACAAGGGACTAGTAACTCCATGTTTGTTCGAAAGGTTGAGGCAGGAAGAGAGAAGGAACTTAGGGTTTGTGGAAGAATACATAGGATGAGGAAACAGGGGTCAGCTATTAGCAGACTTCCCTATTCAAAAATTCGAATAGTAGCAGGATCGGGAAGCAGTATGATTTAAACTCGTTTAGAGATAATGGAGAGAGGGGTTTGTTTTATGTAAAGGGATTTCTTTTTATGACCTGTTTTGTAATTTACTTCTTAGAAAAGAATTTTATACAACCCACCTTTCTATAAAATAATTATTAAAATAGCTACAAATTAATTTATTATTAATGTAAAGTTATAATAAAAAAAAATATGGTTCAAGGGTTTACAACACTGTCCTCTATTTATAGTTTTTCTTCACTGGAACACTTATGCGTGCATAATCAGCAAATAAATTGTCTGCTGGTGACGAGGCACATAAAAATAGATAGATGCATAGGAACCTAAAGTTGGTGGAGAGTGAACATGCACGAAAATTACGTATAGCTCGCTACTGGTTTGACTACACAAAATACTGTCATGTCCTAAAGTTGGTGGAGAGTGAACATGCACGAAAATTACGTATAGCTCGCTACTGGTTTGACTACACAAAATACTGTCATGTCAGCACACGATCTCTTCATAGAAATGGCTATCCGTCTGACTGCATTTGACGCACAACATTTTCTTTTGCATACTGCACATAGCTGCATCGGAGTGCTCCTTCCCAGTTATAAAGTGTAATAATGATGATGACATAATCACTAACGTCTTCCTCGTAGTCTGAATACTGCATATTGCTCGAAGTTTGTCTCTGTATTAACTATAATATTTATGCATCTCTATATTCACGCGTCCTTTTAGACTTATGTGACTTTTTGACTTGTATCCAGCCTTGTTAGACTATGCGTCTTTCTGGACTGGACTATTCAGACTTGAGACTGGGTTAATCATCTTCTGTGTGCTTTAACTTGTAGACGCATAGAGGTTATGCAACTCTTATATTTTTCATGCTTCTATACATGGTCAGGCATACGACTTCTACCACCCGCCATTATCATCTTGAGGTACATGAGCAGATACCTAAAACATGACACGTGTACTCTCTAAAAGAATTAACCTGAATACTTCTATATTATGTTCATATTACCTCTAATAAGGTATTAACATCAACGGTTAGTCTGGCAGAAGCCTTATTTTGTCACAATTATGCTATAAGAATTTCTTCTGTACCACATGCGGCAAAAGCCTCATGCGACTCAAAAAAAACCTCTCTATACAAACACCCTTTTGTGGCTCAGCTGCCTTAAGGGTATCCCATCTTTTGCTCTCAATTGAGTCAAGGGTATCCTCCATTTCAGTATTGCACTTTTCCAGCAAGGAGCCAAATATCAAGGTTAGTAAATCACGTCCATATTACCTCTAACCTACCTATGTAATCATCTTCCAGAAAATAATCACGCTCATATCACCGCTGAATTATTTTCCAAACAAATGAGGTTTATTCGCCATGTCCATATCACCTATAAGCGAATATCCACCATGATACTCGCTATTTCCTAATAGCGTTCATAGTTGGAAAGCACTTGTCATGTCTATATCACCTCTGAGCAAGTGCCTACCCCATTACTCGATGTTTTATTCTTAACATCGACTATAATCAGAGATACTTACCATGTCCATATCACCTCTGGGCAAGGTATTTCCTCGCTTTACTATCACACTCGTGTGGTCCCTGATAGTACTTCTTTATCCTACCTTATTATCCGTACCTAATCTTAGGTATAACATGGATATCAAGTCCACTTAACCCTAACCTTGTTACTCATACCTAGTCTTGGGCACATGTAGTGCCCCACTCCGCGAAGGCACTAGATAGACAGAAAAGATCGGATTGCTAGCTCTGCAACAGAAGACGATTGATCTGGGTGAGTGGACGAAGTCTCATTTGCTGATTCGCTTACGCCTAATAAGAATCTGAGTTTTTGATTGAATGCTATTGTTAATAACAAGATAGTAAATCATTGAGTATTCTTTAAGAGAATCCACATGCTGCCATGCTAAGAACAAGAAAAGAAATAATCTGCATGCTAAGAAGAAGACTTGTTTCCTGCTAATAAGAAATGATATGATGCTGGTCAAGCTTGTTAAGATAAGTGAAGACAAATGAATCAAATCGAATACTTGATCAAATGCTTGTTGCTAAGTATGCTTGAGATTTGTAGACATGTACAGACGTACTTGTACATGTTGACATGAATAAAAGAAAGGCACGAAATAAACGTGTCGTACATCTGCAAAGGCATGAAAATAACATGTCTTCCATCTGATCACAAATCTGTCTCATCTGATAGAACTGCTGAAGCATGCATATGGTCTCGAACAACTTGTTAACAAGGAAAATTTGTCTCTCGGGTGGAATCTGGGGGTGCCTGGACCACTCGGCCTAGGAGAGATTAGGGCCTCCATGTGAAAATAGGAGTCGATATGTGAGTCCTTAGCGACGAGCTAAACCGGAGAGTCACAGCGGCTAATCATGGATTTTCCCATGGACAATCATATAGATAGGTGTTGGTTGGTGTAGAGCTGAACCGGAGAGTCACAGCTGCCAATCGAGTCTGCATGTGTCAAAAATGTTTTGCTAAGAGCTAACGATGCAGAGACGAACAGGAAATAAGAATGTTGGTTAATTATGTTTATGCTAACCCTTGTCTTGTGCAGGGATAGACCGTTGGCTATGGTAAGAATCACTGAAAAAGTGACACATATGTATGGCTTGAGTTTGCTATATAAATTACTTGTAGAGATTAATCCATTTCAAAGAAGTGCTTGCTTGTAATCTGACCATTAGAATGTCTTGAATCAAAGAAAAGAATGCTAATGCTGTTGTCCCTAATAAAATGATATGCTCATGAAACACGCTGCGCACTCCACAAAAATGAATAGTCACCGTGCTTGAAATGATTAGTCCCTTGTATGTTTGAAATGAAATGAAATGAAATGTTGGCTTTTCAAAGATGTTTTCAAAGAATGTAAACTGGCTCTGTATGCATGAAATATACATAGGTAAAAATTAGCAAGATCACATCACAAGAAATATTTTCTCACTAAATAAACAGTGATTGTTTCAGACAAATGTAGCTCTTTGTTCACAATCACCAGTATGCTGATATACTGACCCACCATCAGTCTACATGCAGGTGCAATATGCATCGAGAAGGATAGTCCGAAGCGATAGCCTGAGCCTCATCCTCAGGAGCCAGAAATTAGAAGAGATGCCAAGAGATGACATCCGTTGCAAGAGTTGGTTTTGTATATAAAGGGATGTAATGTATGGGAACGGGATCATTGTAATCTGTAAAGTTCTGAGAAAATGTAACATTTTATCAGAGAGAATCGAGAGATTGTAATCTATTCAAACAAAATCAATAAAGAGAATTGTTTCTTGTTACCATTGTGTTCAATGCATGTATTCTGAAATATGTCCGCTGCAGCTTCAATTATCTGTAATATGTTCCGCTTCGTATTATCAATCTTGTCTATCTTATCTTGCTTCAGGTCTTGGCCTTGTGCAAGCGCAACTTAGGCTTGTATGGCATCATGCCTTAGCGAGGACGAACGGTCTCATAGAGTCCGAAGCGAGGACGAAAGGACTTTGCGGGATCTGAGCAAGGTATTTCCTCGCTTTACTATCACACTCGTGTGGTCCCTGATAGTACTTCTTTATCCTACCTTGTTATCTGTACCTAATCTTAGGTATGACATGGATATCAAGTCTACTTAATCCTAACCCTTTTACACATACCTAGTCTTGGGCACACCATGGATAATAGGTCCATCCAACAAACTCTAGTCTGTTCTTCCTGAGGACATTCTCTACTTTACATTCATACCAAATACCCCGTCAAACAAGAAATTCCTCAAGCAGAGAAAACATAGGTCAAACAAAGACATGTCATGCATGGCTAAGTAGTTAGACCTGGGTGATCTACTAAGAAACATGTGCTAAGAGGAAACATTTATTGATAAAGCGAGAGGGCTACAAATAGGGCTACGAAAGCCCGACAAAAATAAAAAATTAAAAGAAAAAGTCCCTAAGAGAAGGAGCAATCAAAATCGTCGTTGGCATCCGCAATGTCCTAGAGTGACCGGACACCAGTAGTATGGAAGAGACAACGGAAGGCCTATATTCCTTCCTATAGCTCCCTCCTTTTCAGGTCCAAAGAAAGAGAATTGAAGTCGAAAAATGCACCTAGGGGCCTGGCAAGGTCGTCCACAGACTGGCCGACATAGTCTAGAAGCCGGCCGTCCCTTGCCAACTTCTTCGACTCCGGCCTTCTCTTCCTCAAATCAGAGGAAAGCGGCAGAGGTAGCGCCATTATGGGCCCCATAACAGAAGCAGCGATGCCTGAGGACTCTATCCTCCTTGACTTTCTGAGCACATTTGACAAGAAGTTCTTTTCGGAGCCATGATGGAGATGGTGGATGAACTGAAGAGCAATGGCCCCCATTTATAGAGGAAGCCACTAACTCTTTGAATACTCTATTGAAGGCATAGAGAAGCAGAAAAGTGCTCATAATGAATCTGACGCCTCGATCTCATCAAGGCATAATTCGAGTCCTCCAGATGACGGCAAATTAGAGCCCGAAGCAAGATATCTCAAGTCCTAAACAAATATCAATAAAGTCCTGACAGTTTAGAAGATTTGCAAGTGCTTTCTAACTGACGGTGTTATTAGAGGCCCAACAGTATTACGGAGCCCTAAGACAAAGCCCAGGTAGCCCAAGTCTCCCTACATCCATGATTCTATTTAAAGTATTTCAATCTTATGTCAAGTTTGAAAAATTTGAAGGGAGTCTTGTAGAAGGATATAAAATCTCTTAGCCCACTCAGCCTAGACTACATCAGATCATGCGACTGAAGGGCATCAGACTCCTTGTGCAGCCCAGAGACTTCATGTGGCTTCCCAAATGATCCCTCCATTAACCACCAAGTCTTATAACACTTGGTATTCCAAGGCACTTCGTACCACATGCAAGTACAGTACCTACATCATCCTTGCCACCTCCTTGGCAGTCGATGGCAGTTTAATGCCAAGTGTACATCTTATGCGGCTGATCCCATGCGGCAAGAGACTTCCTGCGGCATCATTCCCAGAAGCTCCCATGCGACCAAGACATCATGCGGCAAGGCTTCCTAGAAGGCCTCTCACTTGACTAAGGCTCCGTACTACTTTTTCTATATGGCAGATGGTTCGTACCATGTGTCGAGCCAACCAGATCCAACATTCAACAACTAAAAGGTTAAATATCACGTTTATGGCATATGTGTTATAACCACCTCATTCAAATGAGAGATCCTTTCCAAATCATGGTATATACCATGTGTCCATATAATCGGGCCACCTGATATAAATCTCTCGTTTATGGCGTGTGCGTTATAACCACCTACATTCAAACGACAGTTATTCTACATTACCGTATGGGCTACGTGTTATTCCTTATCGAGCCATACAATCAATAGCCGTAACTAATGAATGTTACAGCTCAGGATCCTTAACTACATCTCCAAAAACTCTACAACGGATTCCATTCAATCAGCGCCATGTGTCAATATGATCGGGCAGCACGGTTAATCAACTAATTAAAATAGTTGTAACAACCCAGATTGCAGATACCCCACAGATGGTTCCACCTTATCACTGCCTTATGTATAGTCTATCCGTTGAAGATGACTATAAGTAGAGGCACGTGACTTCCAAACAAAAACACAGGAAGATACCCTCAAAAGGCACTAAGAACTACCCTCAGAACTCATAGAGAGACTAATAGCAAGAGATACCATAAAAAGCATATCAAAAAGGCCATCGCCCTTCGATCGTCAAAGGAGTAAATGAGTCACTATAGTACTTGATCTCAACCGTCACACTTCCCTAGATCTTATACTTGTACAAGCAGACCACTCATTATTAGGATTCTGTTGTATTTTTACATTGTAATCAAGTAAAGGCAAAAGTTAGTTTAACTTTTTCCCCTTTTACACTTGCGATGGCAACACTACCATGGTATAAAAAATATCCGAGAGGTGTAAAATAATTTGATCAAGAATCTTCTCATCATCCTCTTGCTTCCTCTTAGTTGTCACTATTGGTTCAAGCTTTGTGATCAATTTTATTATTGGGATGGCCATCTGGTCTGCAAAGGCAAAAGGTTACAAAATTATTTACTAAAATGTGAAAAGAAGATAATGAGAAATAATTTTGAAAATCGACAGAGGTCTATTTTCAGGTGAAATCCATGATTTTCCTAATACAGAAGCATGCTTTATGCACCTAGCTTATAATGGCTACTCTACATCACAAGTATATACTATACAAACTCTTAGTGGTTGACCCACCATAACTTTAAAGGGGGTTTAACAACCACCTCCAATATTGAGATCCAACTTTCCAATATAGACCTGTTGACTGTCTTTTTTTTCTTCTTGTAGACTAAGTCACACCACAAGTTGTGTGACTTATGGTATTCAATACTTCTCACTTCTCTTTACATCAGGTTACAATGATTATCAGCGAGCTCTATAACGTATACCAATCTCACTACTGACACTAAGAATGACGCTAAGCTTTGTTTAGTGTAAAAAGAAGTATAAATCCTAGAAGCAGTTACAAGCCTCTACTCGTTCATGGCTCTCGAGTCTGACACTACACAAGTCTCTTCTATAATATATGTTGGAATATGTAGTGAAAGACTTTACAGTGAGGGCACATTCTTGCCTCCACTCTACTGGTACTTCTCCCTCAAGTCCAAAATACACAAGCTTTAAGGATCATAGGCCTATTAGCCTGTACAATTCTGAACACAGCATTTTGTGAGCCAATATGACAGACTACAATTCTGGACCCAACAAAAGATGAATTTACCTATTAAAATTCAGGGACAGCGAGGGAGGCAGTGGTCAGCGGGGTGACGGTTTGGGGTGACGGTGGATGGTGGATGGTGTGGACGATGGTGGTGTCAGGGAGGTTGTCGAGGATTCAGGAAGATTAGAAAGGAGAGGGGAGCGGCATATACATATACTTCCCGTAGGATAAAGATTGGTTTAGAAAAATTCTATCAAGATTAAAATTAGAGACTTCCAATAGATAAGTCTCCATTTACATTTAAGCAAAATAAGTAGATTTAAATCAAAACTCATTAGTAGATTTAGATCAATCAAAATTTAAAGGTGGGTAATCACATTAATTTAAATCTTCCCATAATATCATCAAAATAATTTTGATTCTTATAGATTAAATCCAAAAACAAATAATTGAACATCAATTTGGAAAGCCATCCAATGACGTAAAGTATACATCTATAAATCAATTCTTTATCCAATAAGTAAATTATACCTTTATAAGTCAAGTCTATGTCAAGTAATTAATCCATAAATAATTTAGGATATATTCCTTATTATCAAGGCAAATTAAAATATATTTTCTTTAATACAAAATCTTATTTAATAACAATTTAACAAGTCTTTTATCGATAAAAGTATATATGATTTCAATATTTTCGAAACCAATAGAATTTATATTTAAAATGTAAGTTTGATCCTATCGATAATCGTATACGTTAAATCCAAAATTAAATAAACAACTAATTTAAATGACATCTAGTTTTAAACAACTAATCCTTCTAGTGATTAATCAAAACAAAAATTGCCATAACACCATAAAATATATTATTCAAAATCTCTTAATGATAATTAGAAAATTTAGACATCTTTGTATTTAAATAATCTTATAGTCAATTACTCATGGTTTATGAAATCACTTCTGCCTCCAAATATTTTAGATAGTTCAAAAAGATAACATATTTTTCTTAAGTTGAGACGATGATTGATTATCTCAAAATATTGAATATAAATTGATTTTATCAATAATTTAAATTAAATACTTTAGATTCGAAATCAAATAATTAACCAATAATTTAAATAACATTTAGTAAAAGTTTAAAAATCAAATAACAAATTCGATCTATTCAAAATCTACTAACAATTGCAATAATAATATTCAAAGTAGTATTCAGTACTACCAATAATATAACTTGTATACCTTTGAAACCTAATCGAAAAGTTGATTATTATGATAATCTAAAATATCTAATTTTATCAAATAGATTTCGAAGCAATTTATATATATCTAAACCATAAAATGAATGATAATGGTAACTTGAATAATTATCGAATCTAGATTAAATCGAAATTAGCCTATAATGTTTAGAAGCAATACTATATATCATTAATAATATCTAAAACATATTGGAAACACAATCGAAATAATTGATCATATGTTTCTAGAAGTCTATTTTGTAAAATCTCTACTTAAAGTAAATTCTTCAAAATATCGGTAGTAGAAAGTAAACACTATTTTCTAACTAAAAAAAATTTATTTAAAACTAAAACTAAAATACATAATAAATAAAATTAGAAAACTTGGAAAGTGGGCTTACAACCACCTTAGAAACAAATTCGTCCTCGAATTTAAGGACTATAAAGGTGGCAAAAAAGGATGGTAAGATTATGATAAGGAAAATAAAAATGGATGAAAAGAAAAAGGAAGAAGGAAGAAACCGTCCATAATAAAAAAATTCTATGATAAAAGCATTGATCAACTAGGGTGGAAATGGAAGGGGATTAGGTATGGCTTGGTATTGGAACCTTTGGCTATGGTTTTGAATTCTAAAAATGTTGTAAAATGTTTTCAAAAAGAATTCGACAAACGTTCATCAATCAAAGACTCAACCCACCTTAAAAATTTCTTCCTCAAAATTTTGAAGGGTACGATTAGTCGTGATTAAGAGTATAATCAATAAATGGTATGATCAAAAATCGTAATGGGTCGGGTCGTGAATGATGTCTAATTTTAAAAACATATATCCATGGCATGATTAAAGTACAGTCAGAAGAGTCCAGTCATGATGGTCAAGGATATAATCGAAAAAGGATTAGCTATAATAAATCGTCAGACACGACTAATGTTTGCTGGGATTATAGGTACGGTCAATGATCAAAATTTAGATAAAGTCCAAGCATGGTTAAAGCCACTCAGGTACAACTAAGATGCATGCAATTCATCCAATCATGATCAAAATTTAAAAGTTGGTACAAGCATGAACAAGATCCCAATAGTCATGATCATGGTGGAATAAAAAAAAACTTAGTTAAAAAAATATAGCACGATTATAATTTAGTCATGAACAAAAATTGTTCAAGATCGATCAAAATTGAAATCATTGTGGTACGAACAAATAGTTAAGCAAAATTATTTAGGCACGATTATAGAATCAAATTCTAGATAATATGCGAATTGGCACGATTGAAATAGAGTCGAATAGTCTAGTCGTGATCTAAAGGTCGTTAAGGATGGTCCAAGTCGAAACCGTTCTAACACGATCGATTGGGTAAGCATGATCATAGAATCATAATCTAGGGGTGATTATGAATCTAGTGGAGGGAAATCAAATTAGGTTTAAAAGATGACGATTCAAAAATATGAAGATATAGGGTAAAAGAACAATCTGTTTATTGAGAAGTTGGTAACTAGGAATAATGCACAAATCAATTTAGAAACTTTATAGTCGTATGTCAGTAAAAGACGTAGCCTTTATGGTATTAGAATATCGTAAACATATCTGAAGTCGTTTTATCGAGAATATATGTCTCGCCAGTGTACAGCTAGCTGCAATAAACTCTTAGTTCCACGACTCAAATGAGGATACAGTAATGAATACCCTATCAACTCTATCAAATCTTGACATAATAATTCAAGGATGAAAATAGGGCAACTAAGCTATAGCTTTAATAATATTCGATAACTCACGCTTACTTGAAATTATTTCAACTTGGGGGGACATGCCACGCCAATGCGCTGCTGGCTGCTGTGAACCCGTAGTCTCGATAATTTAAATAAGTGGCGATAGTGCGCTGCTGTCTTGCCATCGCAAGTCAGCGAACATTCTTTTAGCTATATCTTATGAAATTTCAAAGGAGGTTCTAGAATTTCAAACAAGTTCTAAGAGGGTATAAGTATCTGTCCTTCCAGTATGAATATCAAGTCTTGAAAAGAAAATAATTAGTTCGGAAGGATAACTCCTGAATCCAAAAACTTAACTTAAGATTAGGTATAGACAATTGAGTGAGAAATTATTTAAAAAGATAAATCCCTTGGGTCCAAGAAAATATAAGTGATATAAACTCATGATATGACGATGTTTAGAGAAGACATAAGATAAAGTTGTACAAATGATAAGATCAGGAAGGAGAGGACTGAAGGCAAAAGAAATTTATATTTATATTTATATTTCTCTAATATTCAAGATCGAAAAAAATATGTATGAAGTACTGTGTCTACCTATTATAAATATATTCATACACAAGTATATATGTATTGTCTAAGTAAATCCAAATAATCCCAAAATAACATTCTAAGAGAAGGTTATCCTATTTCCAAGTAAATATGAATTTAAATGACAATAATACATATATTATATTCAATATATAATCTATAGAAATTATTCACAATACTAGAATGGACTACCAATATATATACACATTTATATATATATACATGGACGACATTGGTCACACTACATGACCACCAGGACTTGGGTTGGGTTCGGGCTAGTTTGGAACAACCGGGTCTTCTAAAAGTCGTATTATTATTAAATAACTAATTAAATTTTTTATAGCGGTCAAGTCACAACTTTGCTTGGTTTTTCTAGCTCAGACACACTTATGGCTCGGTCTTTCCTACCATAACCAATACACTAGTCAAAGCACGCAACTGCACTATCCGTGCCATCACTTCTAGTCATTTGGCACTCCAAAATTTAACCATAACTAAGATATTTCATAATAATAATTAATTAATTTAAATATTTCTAAAATTTTAAAAATCATATTTAATTCAAATAAGTAAAAAGAAGGATATTTTTAAATTTTCGGATAGAGGGTTACGAATCCACCCTCCTTAGAAATACTATCGAATCAAAAGGAGATACTGCATCATTCTATGAAAGTCATCCACTAAGGTTTAGAATTCAATGAGGCCTATGTAGCAACCTTAACTACCCAACGGCCAAATTAAATGAGGGACTCCTAGTCCTAACCATTCTCTTAAAATTGACTTACTCCTAGTTGTGAATGAGCATTTCCTAGTCGCAGGCTCGTAGTAGTACGACTGATATGGTACTACCACGAGTTCGAACAATTTGCGAAGACGGACCTGCATGGGCCACCACAAAAACTTGTCACGACCCGCACCCGCTTTTTCGGATACGAGACGTGTCCAAGCCAGCCTACGTCGCAGAGTCGGCGGTAGAACGCTGTCAAGCCCGCAAGAAATAATTGCTCAAAATAAACATTATTGCTCATTCACATTTCTATATTTATTACAACATTTACAACATTTATATTTAAGAAAAATACAAAGTTTTACAACTAATGAAAATGATACAACTGCTATCTTATTTCTAGGTTTCTGTCCGCAAGTACACCCGTATATTCTAAGCTAAGTGAAGCCACAGCTAACCTAAAAAATGTTGGTTTCCAGTCAGGAATGGAACAAGCACACAAACCGACGACAATGCAAAAACATAATAGAATTTGCAAGACATGAAAATAGCATATGAGAGATGAAAACTAGAAGATACTGATGATATGGCACGGTAGAGAAGACAAGGAAAATAAATAAAAGACAACTATCTATGTGATGTGAAATATCCGTTTCGACATATGAACGGCTAGGAGGTAAATCCGGCACCCTGTACGTGTCGTATGTAGCTGCTATTATTCACAAATAGACTCATGGGATTGTTCTGGGTAGTCCACATGTCTACTAAGACATTTCCCCTCCCGACTACTCCGTGTGACGAGCATGTCAACAAGCAGCAAGACATATGTATTGACATGAAATGTAAAAATTACTATGAATCAAAAAGCAATCAGAAAGTGCACTTGCCTGAAGTCCTTAGCTGGTGAAACCGACAATTCCATTAGATTCATGATAGTCTGAATAGCCTAGGTTCGATATACAGTAGTCAGAATTTGCACGAATTAGGATAGTATGATTTAGCACGATCAAGATTAATCCATTCTAGAATTTAAAATAAAATCTAAATAAGGAAAAATATTTATAAACTAGTTAGAAAATATATAACACACCTTAAACTATATCCTACTAGTCAAAAGGTTTTTGGTAAATACTTGAAAGTATGGAAGTAATTTAAAGGCCCGATAGTTCGAGTCCTAAATTAACATCTATTTAAAAGAAATCATTATATATAACCCATTATAAATAATCCAGTATGTATAAATCAACTATATATAAAATATGTATAACTACTTAGAAAACTTGCATATTTGGAAAACTTATATTAGTCAAAATATTGTAAAGATAAATATAAAAATCATAATTTTGTCCAGACTTAGTTTTAATTCAAAAACTGCATAATAATATATTAGAAATATTTTAACAATATTGATATTTATTGAAACCAATAGAATAATAATAATCAAACATTATTTGTAATAAATAATATTAATAATGGTAATAGAACCATAGTATTGTTCTATGTACAGACATATAAGTCCCAAAATCCATTTATATGAATCTTTATCTAAACTAACTATAATAGCAGTGATATAAAAATAATTCTATCAATAACTTCCAATTTATATGGTATTTAAAAATTACTTACATATCTGTTATATAAAAATAATAATACTAATAACATATTAAATAACCACTACTCCTCCACAGCTCCCATTCCCAAACTTAATAAATAATCTGTGAGAAGATGAAATAGAGAGAAAGAGAGAGAGCGAGAGTTGAGGAAGAGGGAAAAGATTGGGGCTCACCATGGGGTGGACGGCTGCGTAGTCGAGCCAGCGGCGGAGGTCGGAGTGGGAGACGGAGGAGGCGGGTGAGGAGATGAGGAGGAGCGACTCGGTGCGGCTCCGGCGACGCGGGTGCTGCAGACGAGGGTGGCATGCAGCGGAGATGCCGGCCGGTCGGGGCGGACGTGGCTACGAGCGACGGTGGTGGTGACGCGATCCGGCAGAAGAGGCTCAACACTAGAGGTCGCTCACATTGTGGCGTCCCGGGGAGATCCGGCGGCTGGTGTCCCTCACCGACGACGTCGAGTCACCGGTCGTGGACACGGGCTGGGCGCCGACTGGAGGGTGGCTGTGTCCCGCTGGCCATGGTGGTCAGGCGACCCATGTCGACGTCGGGACCGGCCACAGCAAGTCGTGGTGGGGGTCGCGGTGCGACAGTGGCGCGACCATCAGCGGCAAGTAGGAAACGAGGGCGGTGACGCGCAGGGAGCCAACGGAGGTCCGGATCTCTACTGCGGAGGTGATTGCCAATGATCGGCCATGCCGCGGAGCGCTGGCGCTGGGAGGTCCCCGTCGACGGAAGGAGGTGACCTTGCCATGAGCAGTCGGCTATGGTGATTCCGGTGGTGGGTTTGGTGGCGACACGAATTTGGCGATCTCGGTGCTACGATGGCGCTGACGGCATCGAGACGGCGTCGGAGGCTCGAATCGGCCGGGAACGGAAGGAAAAGGAGACCGAGGAGGCACAGTGCGGAGGAGCACGCTCGGCGCTCGGCTCTGGCCATGGGCGGCGCTCCGTGAGATGGCCTCGGTGCTCGAGGAAGTCGGAGTTTAGGTTAGATTTTTTGATTTATTTTCCTTGTTTACGTGTCCAGTTTGGTCGGACACGAACTGCTGCGATTTGTATGGTTAAAAAGGAATGGATGTGGACACGGACAACACGGGTCCGGACACGGTTGATATGTTAATCTTTTGTGGTGGATTCACGGACACAATCGGACACGGATATGGAATTGGTGGTAGTTTCAGGAGGCGGGGAGTGGTCGCGGCGTTGATAGTGGTGGCAGGGACAGCGAGGGAGGCAAGTAGTCAGCGGGGTGACGGTTTTGGGTGACGGTGGATGGTGGATGGTGTCGACGATGGTGGTGTCAGGGAGGTTGTCGAGGACTCGGAAAGATTAGAGAGGAGAGGGGAGCGGCATATACATATACTGCCCGTAGGATAAAGATTGGTTTAGAAAAATTCTATCAAGATTAGAATTAGAGACTTCCAATAGATACGTCTCAATTTACATTTAAGCCAAATAAGTAGATTTAAATCAAAACTCATTAGAAGATTTAGATCAATCAAAATTTAAAGGTTGGTAATCACATTAATTTAAATATTCCCATAATATCATCAAAATAATTATTCTTATAGATTAAATCCAAAAACAAATAATTGAACATCAATTTGGAAAGCCATCCAATGACGTAAAGTAAAATCAATTCTTTATCCAATAGGTAAATTATACCTTTATAAGTCAAGTCTATGTCAAGTAATTAATCCATAAATAATTTAGGATATATTCCTTATTATCAAGGCAAATTAAAATATATTTTCTTTAATACAAAATCTTATTTAATAATAATTTAACAAGTCTTTTATCGATAAAAGTATATATGATTTCAATATTTTCGAAGCCAATAGAATTGATATTTAAAATGTAAGTTTGATCCTATCGATAATCGTATACGTTAAATCCGAAATTAAATAAACAACTAATTTAAATGACATCTAGTTTTAAACAACTAATCCTTCTAGTGATTAATCAAAACAAAAATTGCCATAACACCATAAAATATATTATTCAAAATCTCTTAATGATAATTAGAAAATTTAAACATCTTTGTATTTAAATAATCTTATAGTCAATTACTCATGGTTTATGAAATTACTTCTGCCTCCAAATATTTTAGATAGTTCAAAAAGATAACATATTTTTCTTAAGTTGAGACGATGATTGATTATCTCAAAATATTGAATATAAATTGATATTATCAATAATTTAAATTATATACATTTGATTCGAAATCAAATAATTAACCAATAGTTTAAATAACATTTAGTAAAAGTTTAAAAATCAAATAACAAATTTGATCTATTCAAAATCTACTAACAATTGCAATAATAATATTCAAAGTAGTATTCAGTATTACCAATAATATAACTTGTATACCTTTGAAACCTAATCGAAAAGTTGATTAATACGATAATCTAAAATGTCTAATTTTATCAAATAGATTTCGAAGCAATTTATATATATCTAAACCATAAAATGAATGATAATGGTAACTTGAATAATTATCGAATCTAGATTAAATTGAAATTACCCTATAATGTTTAGAAGCAATACTATATATCATTAATAATATCTAAAACATATTGGAAACACAATCGCAATAATTGATCATATGTTTCTAGAAGTCTATTTTGTAAAATATCTACTTAAAGTAAATTCTTCAAAATATCGATAGTAGAAAGTAAACACTATTTTCTAACTAAAAAATTAATTTAAAACTACAACTAAATACATAATAAATAAAATTAGAAAACTCGAAAAGTGGGCTTATAAATCTACTCACCTTAGAAATAAATTCGTCCTCGAATTTAAGGACTATAAAGATGGCAAAAAAGGATGGTAAGATTATGATAAGAAAAATAAAAATAGATGAAAAGAAAAGGGAAGAATGAAGAAACCGTCCATAATAAAAAATTCTATGATAAAAGCATTGATCAACTAGGGTGGAAATGGAATGGGATTAGGTATGGCTTGGTATTGGAACCTTTGGCTATGGTTTTGAATTCTAAAAATGTTGTAAAATATTTTCAAAAAGAATTCGACAAACGTTCATCAATCGAATACTCTACCCACCTTAAAAATTTCTTCCTCAAAATTTTCAAGGGTACGATTAGTCGTGAATAAGAGTATAATCAATAAATGGTATGATCAATACTCATAATGGGTCGGGTCGTGAATGATGTCTAATTTTAAAAATATATATCCTTGGCATGATTAAAGTATAGTCAAAAGAGTTTAGTCATGATGGTCAAGGATATAATCGAAATAGGATTAGCCATAATAAATCGTCAGACACGACTAATGGTTGTTGGGATTATAGGTACGGTCAACGATTAAAATTTAGATAAAGTTCAAGCATGGTTAAAGCCACTTAGGTACAACTAAGATGCATGCAAGTCATCCAATCATGATCAAAATTTAAAAGTTGGTACAAGCATGAACAAGATCACAATAGTCATGATCACGGTGGAATAAAAAAAATAAAACTTAGTTAAAAAAATATAGCACGATTATGATTTAGTCATGAACAAAAATTGTTCAAGATCGATCAAAATTGAAATCATTGTAGTACGAACAAATAGTTAAGCAAAATTATTTAGGCACGATTATAGAATCGAATTCTAGGATAACATGCGAATTGGCATGATTGAAATAGAGTCAATAGTGTAGTTGTCATCTAAAGGTCGTTAAGGATGGTCCAAGTCAAAACCGTTCTAACATTATCGATTGGGTAAGCATGATCATAGAATCGTAATCTAGGGGTGATTATGAATCTAGTGGAGGGAAATCAAATTAGGTGTAAAAGATGACGATTCAAAAATAGGAAGATATGGGAGAAAAGAACAATCAGTTTATTGAGAAATTGGTAACTAGGAATAATGCCACAAATCAATTTAAAAACTTTATAGTCGTATGCCAGTAAAAGACGTAGCCTTTATGGTATTCGAATATCGTAAACATATCTGATGTCATTTTACCAAAAGTATATGTCTCGTCCGTATACAGCTAGCTGTAATAAACTCTTGGTTCCACGACTCAAATGAGGATACAGTAATGAATACCCTATCAACTCTATCAAATCTTGACATAATAATTCAAGGATGAAAATAGGACAACTAAGCTCTAGCTTTAATGATATTCGATAACTCATGCTTACTTGAAATTATTTCAACTTAGGGGACATGCCACGCCAGTGCGCTGCTGGCTGCAGTGAACCCGTAGACTCGATAATTCAAATAAGTGGCGACAGTGCGCTGCTGTCTTGCCAGCGCAAGTCAATGAACATTCTTTTAACTATATCTTATGAAATTTCAAAGGAGGTTCTAGAATTTCAAACAAGTTCTAAGAGGGTATGAGTATCTGTCCTTCCAATATGAATATCAAGTCTTGAAAAGAAAATAATTAGTTAGGAAGGATAACTCTTGAATCCGAAAACTTAACTTAAGATTAGGTATAGAAAATTGAGTGAGAAATTATTTAAAAAGATAAATCCCTTGGGTCCAAGAAAATATAAGTGATATAAACTCATGATATGACGATGTTTAGAGAATACATAAGATAAAGTTGTACAAATGATAAGATCAGGAAGGAGAGGACCGAAGGCAAAAGAAATTTATATTTATATTTATATTTCTCTAATATGCAAGATCGAGAAAAAATATGTATAAAGTAATGTGTCTACCTATTATGAATATATTCATACACAAGTATATATGTATAGTCTAAGTAAATCCCAATAATCCCAAAATAACATTCTAAGAGAAGGTTATCCTATTTCCAAGTAAATATGAATTTAAATGGCAATAATACATATATTATATTCAATATATAATTTATAGAAATTATTCACAATACTAGAATGGACTACCAATATATATACACATTTATATATATACATGGACGACGTTGGTCACACTACATGACCACCAGGACTTGGTTTGGGTTCGGGCTAGTTTGGAACAACCGAGTCTTCTAAAAAATTATTATTAAATAACTAATTAAAATTTTTATAGCGGTCAAGTCACAACTTTGCTTGATTTTTCTAGCTCGGACACACTTATGGCTCGGTCTTTCCTACCATAACCAATACACTAGTCAAAGCACGCAACTGTACTATCCGTGCCATCACTTCTAATCATTTGGCACTCCAAAATTTAACCATAACTAAGATATTTCATAATAATAATTAATTAATTTAAACATTTCTAAAATTCTAAAAATCATATTTAATTCAAATAAGTAAATAGAAGGATATTTTTAAAATTTTGGAAAGAGGGTTACGAATCCACTCTCCTTAGAAATACTATCGAATCAAAAGGAGATACTGCATCATTCTATGAAAGTCATCCACCAAGGTTTAGAATTCTATGAGGCCTATGTAGCAACCTTAACTACCCAACGGCCAAATTAAATTAGGGACTCCTAGTCCTAACCATTCTCTTAAAATTGACTTACTCCTAGTTGTGAATGAGCATTTCCTAGTCGCAGGCTCGCAGTAGTACGACTAATGTGGTACTACCACGAGTTCGCATAATTTACGAAGACGGACCTGCATGGGCCACCATAAAAACTTGTCACGACCCGCACCCGCTTTTTCGGATACGAGACGTGTCCAAGCCAGCCTACGCCGCAGAATCGGCGGTAGAACGCTGTCAAGCCCGCAAGAAATAATTGTTCAAAATAAAGATTATTGCTCATTCACATTTTTATATTTATTACAACATTTACAACATTTATATTTAAGAAAAATACAAAGTTTTACAACTAATGAAAATGATACAACTGCTATCTTATTTCTAGGTTTCTGTCCGCAAGTACACCCGTATCTTCCAAGCTAAGTGAAGCCACAGCTAACCTGAAAAATATTGGTTCCCAGTCAGGAATGGAACAAGCATACAAACCGACGACAATGCGAAAACACAATAGAATTTACAAGACATGAAAATAGCATATAAGAGATAAAAACTAGAAGATACTGATGACATGGCACGGTGGAGAAGACAAGAAAAATAAATAAAAGACAACTATCTATGTGATGTGAAATATCCGTTTCGACATATGAACGGCTAGGGGTAAATCCGGCACCCTGTACGTGTCGTGTACAGCTGTTATTATTCACGAATAGACTCATGGGATAGTTTTGGGTAGCCCACATGTCTAATAAGATATTTCCCATCCCGACTAATCCGTGTGACGAGCGTGTCAACAAGCAGCAAGACATATGTATAGACATGAAATATAAAAACTACTATGAATCAAAAATAATCAGAAAGTGTACTTGCCTGAAGTCCTTAGCTGGTGAAACCGACAATTCCATTAGATTCATGATTGTCTGAATAGCCTAGATTCGATATACAGTAGTCAGAATTTGCACGAATTAGGATAGTATGATTTAGCACGATCAAGATTAATCCATTCTAGAATTTAAAATAAATCTAAATAAGGAAAAATATTTATAAACTAGTTAGAAAATATATAACACACCTTAAACTATATCCTACTACTAAAAAGGTTTTTGGTAAATATTTGAAAGTATGGAAGTAATTTAAAGGCCCAATAGTTCAAGTCCCAAATTAACATTTATTTAAAAGAAATCATTATATATAACCCATTATAAATAATTCGGTAAGTATAAATCAACTATATATAAAATTTATATAACTACTTAGAAAACTTGCATATTTGGAAATCTTATATTAGTCAAAATATTGTAAGAATAAATATAAAAATCATAATTTCGTCCAGCCTTAGTTTTAATTCAAAAACTGCATAATAATATATTAGAAATATTAACAACATTGATATTTATTGAAACCAATAGAATAATAATAATCAAACATTATTTGTAATAAATAATATTAATAATGGTAATAGAACCATAGTATTGTACTATGTACTGACATATAAGTTCCAAAATCCATTTATATAAATCTTTATCTAAACTAACTATAATAGCAGTGATATAAAATAATTCTATCAATAACTTCCAATTTATATGGTATTTAAAAATTACTTACATATCTGTTATATAAAATAACTAGTATGTCACCCGTGCGATGCACGGTTTGTATATTTAAAATTATTTTAAACCGCAACTTAAATAAGTGAATGTTCTTAAAATTTATTTAACATTTGAAATTAAAAGAAAAGTTAGAATAAACTCAATTTTGAAATACATGAAAGATAGCATTATATTAATATGATTATTTAGGAATTTAATTTTAGCAACGTAATTATCATTAGTACTATTTATGTAATTCACAATATATCTTGGACCAAAAAATATTAATATGATTTTGAAAGAATTATAATAATATATAACTCAATGTAAATAAAATAAAACGTTAAAGTCTATTTCGATGACATAAAAGATAACATTTCACTTACTTCTACAAATTTTGAAATACTTCCTTATACACAACATTTGTTGTTGTATTACATTGATCTCCATCTTCACTGCATATTAAAATCTTCAATCCTTTCCTACTTGTTACCCTTGAAACCGCAACATATAACTGTCCGTGACTAAAAACGGGATTCTTCAAGAAAAGTCCAACATGAGAAAGTGATTGACCTTGACTTTTGTTTATTGTCATTGCATAAGAAACAATCAATGGATATTGTCTTCTTTGAAATTTGAAAGGCAATCTTGGATCAGAAGGTGTCAATGACATTCTTGGAATCAGAACTTTATTACCAGCATTGTCTCCACAAAGAATCTTTGCTTCAAGAACACGATTGCCTAATTTTGTAATCAGCAATCTAGTACCATTACATAGGCCAGCTGAATGATCTATATTTCTTAATAACATTACTGGGGTGCCAACTTTCAATTTTAACTCATGATTCGGTACACTTGAACATTTAATACTATTTAAGAACTCTGGAGTGTGAACATCTGATAATAAGTCAACATTGGCATCTGACTTGGATGGACTATCAGAACTTAAATATGTGCTTGCGTTACCAGAATTCAGTGAGATCATGTACTCATTTACAGACTCAACAACATCAAGAGTTGGCGCTAATATAGCTCTATCCTTCAAGAAATCTGGATCGATGATGAAATTCGCAAATGAAGGATATGTGCTCTCAACAATTGTTTGCAGTGGATCATTTGCATTACTAAGTAAAACATCACTTAGAATATCGATACTTGCACAACCATCATTATGCCCTCCAAGTGTTCCATCTCCTATACTTGCAATCCATTCAGAAAACCGTTTGAGCTCTTCACTTTCAGATGTTATGCTACAATTTTGAAGTCTCATGTTCTTTGTCAACCTCAAAACTTTGCAATTTTGCCAAATATAAGAAGAATTTATAGTTGCATGAACTATATCTTGTCTACTACCTTTCGGAATTACAGGCAATATTTGTCGAAAATCTCCTCCGAAGACAATTGTTTTTTCCTCCAAATGGTGTCTCAGAACTTAGTGGATTGCTAAATTGCATTATATCTCTAAGCGATCTATCCAACGCTTCAAAGCAATATCGATGCATCATTGGCGCTTCATCCCAAATTATAAGTTTGCACCTAACAATTAGGTCTGCAAGTTGACTTCCTTGTTTGATATTGCATGTTGAATCCTCATTTACATTTATTGGAATAGCAAATCTTGAATGAGTTGTTCTTCCACCAGGCAACAGAAGTGATGCTATCCCACTTGAAGCCACATTTAGAACTATATCTCCCTTAGATCTCAAGCATGCAGATAATGTTTTCCAAATGAACGTTTTTCCAGTACCGCCATATCCATATAAAAAGAAAACACCACCATTTGTAGAATTAACAGCATCCATTATTATGTCGTAAACATGTTGTTGTTCATCATTCAAGCGAGCAAGTAGGTGCACGTGTTCTTCTGCTAGAGATGCTCTATCATAATTTAATTCATCATTTACCAATCTATTTGTAGTATTTGATAAGGAGTCCATGTTTGGAAATGGCATTGATGGAAATTCTCGCAAACTTCTACCACAATTTCTCAATAACTTTTCAATCTCAACCAAAGCGTAATTTTTAATGTCATCCTCACTCATAAGCAAATCTAGAATTAAAGAGAGAGAATATGTTGTAATTAATTATAAAGCTATATTAACGATAAAATAATATTCAAAACACAAATTTTGCTCATAAATAAGAAATAAAATTTTACCTTGGTTGTGCAACGCAATTCGTTGATTATATAAAACATCATCTGATAAGTATGACCAACACTTGTTCCAAAGTAATTCAGGACGACTTATAGAGCCAGATGACAATAATGTCACAAATAAATTTCTCAAAGAATATGCAGATGCCCAATAACTTGCCTCAATAATACCATCGATATACTCATCATCATCCTCCAATAAACCTAAGACATAGCAAGCTTCACGATATGACTCGTAATGAATACCATTGACTTTTTAATATCATCATAGCATTTAGGTCCACGGACGATATTGAGAAGACATCTTAAATGGTACATCTCACCGCAACCAGGTGGAACATAAAAAATTCGACCTAATGAGAAACATTTCTTTCTCGGAGTCCACTCTCTAGTCTTCTGTTTCCAAACAAATTTTGTGGAAATTCTGCATATGTTAGATTTTTTGCCTCTGGATATCGCTTGTTCGCTTCAAACCAAGCTAAGAACATGCTTTCATTCACACTGGCACGATCAATAATGGTATCAATAGCATCTGCGTCTGAGAAAATAATAGGCTGCTCGTCGGGTAAGTGAAAGCTCAGACGCTCAACAGGAGGTTCTTATATTGGATCTCAAAACCAAACAATCTCCATGCTGCCTCACAAGCAAATGTATCTACAATCGTAATACATGTTAATTTCATCAATTGCTTTTTTGGGTTCGTCATCATCTGTAGTTCTATAAAAAGATGCAGTTACACGATCATGCCCTTTATTAACATACTTGAACAAATATTTTATAGATCGAGACTGATTGCACCATTCAACATTCATATGACCTCCATACTTCAACAATAAATAACGATTATGAGGCACTACAAATCGATTATCTAGTTCAACCATTCTTTAAAACCGTTCTTCCATCATCTCTGCGTCTATATAATGGATATCCGTCTTCATCAACCAAAGTATTTTCAACAAATTTTTTCGGAAAATGCTTTGAGCAACGACCATCTGACATACATGGTGAATTCTTTCTTGCAGCACCACAAGGTCCATGTATCATAAAATCTCGCACTGCATTATAATAGGTAGGATCTGATTTTTGATCAGGAATTTCTGCTGAGATTATATGATCAATATATTTACCCGATGGAAACTTATCTTCTTTTGCTAGGAATAATAAAATGAGCATGCGGCAACCCACGTTTTTGAAATTCGACCGTATAATAACTGAAAAACAGAAAAAAAAGTTAATATTAAATATGTTAATAAAAAACATGATTAAGTACAAAAAATATAGAAAAATCATTACCAGCTCTAACTGTTCCAAATATTTTATTATGTTTCAAATCTTTGATCAGCCCATCCAATTTCACCTTGAAAACTCTACATAATATATCTGGTCGATCTTCAGGATGGAGACCATTTTTTTCAACATATCGAAGTATTTCAGGCCATTTGGGGTTGCATGTAAATGTTATAAACAAATCCGGGTAACCAACCCATCTGCATATTGCCATTGCATCTTGGTAATTTTGAATCATGTACCGGGCACCTCCTGTAAAAGAAGATGGTAGAATGACTCTTTTTCCTTGAGTAGTCGGATCTGTTTCACCTCGTAATAATGCATCTGTAAGACCTTTATACATCTCACACCGTAATTGTTTCTGATGCGTTCGAATAAATTTTAATCTTGCAGATTCAACCATTGTATAAGCATCAACCAAGAACTGTTGCATAAGTCTTTTAGTAGCAAATGATAGAAGGCTCATTATCCCTTTCATGCAGTCTATAAGCGAACCATTCTCTAATACTTACTCTCCTTCTTCCACCATTACCTCTATTTGTTGATTCACATAATTGTATGTCTTCTCTATAACCATCTTCACCGTAGGGAAAATCAAGGGGTATTGTAATGCTAAATAAGAAGCATGTAACTCATTTATTCGTTGTAGGTTCCCAGCTTGTGTTTCAACCATAATATCTCTATCACCTAAGCATTCATCAAGATCTCCAACTATCAAAGCAGCAACCTCAAAACTGTAGGTAAATTATACTGTCGTCCATCTCCATGTCTTCTTCCTATCAATTTTAATCGAACGCTTGAATTACCTCCTTCACACATTTTTTCGCGAGCCATTCTAAAAGACTTTACTAATACATTATTTTGATCCAATATCCTTCAAGTCACGTACAATTTCTGCATGCAAATTATTAATATTACCGTTTTTCCTGAAAATAATATTAAAAAAATAAGTTAACTAAATATTTAAACCAATGATCAATATACAATTGTACTTATCAGGGAAAAAATTTCGATAAATACCTTACAACTTTCATTCTGTTTTGAATTTCATTTTCTGTATCATAAATATATAACTGTGCAAATTTTGGGCTTGAACCTTCAATGGGTAATAAACTTCCTAATAGATGGTAGTTTTGTCCATGCATTCTAAAAATTGGTGGAGAATTTCCTTGATTTGGTTCTGGATCAACCTTGCCTCCCATTGAAGTGAATGAAAACATGCTGTTATATGATCTTATATTTTCTAGAAAATGTTTGCTCTTATCGCTCACACCATATAAAAGATCATGTAAAACTTTAGGCGGTCTCTTCATTTGTGAAATTTGAATCTTTCCTTGCATACAACATAAAGAGTACGTCGGGTTTTTGCATTTGTAAGAAGACTGAAGTCTCTCGTCATACCAAAAGTGTGCACCACAAAATTTACATTTATAAGTTGGATCGCCAATATCCCAATAATCTGACAATAAAAAATACCAAAAAAATATAAAAAAAACAGCCATAACTTACAAACTAAACTAATAAATTCTCAAATATTCATAAACATACAACAACACACACACACAAAAGCTTATAGACTAATACCGATTGTAGGATTTGCATGTCCATGATCAAATTTAATCTCCATTTGTCAATTTAACAACCACTGCAAAAAGCAGAAACAAAGAAAAAGCAAGAAATTTTTAAAATGGTCGAAACTACTTTCCTTCTAAGATAAATTGAAATAAATGACAAAATTCAAATATTGGGATAATAGAAGTAAATTAGACTTAAAACATACCTGAAGACTCCTCATCTGCAGTCAAATCAATCGTTGTTAAATCACTATTTTGCTGTAAATTTGAGATTGTATTTTTCGAGGAATGTAGTGAACTTTGGTTCATTGAAATAGACAAATCATCTGTTTGATTTGATCCGCAAACTGCATAAAATAATTAAATAAAAAACTTTGCAAACATAATTATACCATATTTAATGTATAGTTTAATAATAAATTTTAACCATACCATTCGTGATTTCACTAAAAGGATTTGTAGACGTATTCTGCACATCACTTAACAATACGCCGCTAGAATAAAACCGTTTTCCTTTTGTATTTAAATTTACTGCAAAAAAAAATGAAAAAAGTTAGAAAAGTAATCAAAAAAAATAATAGATCACATTTTATTTTTTCTGTATAATGAGTAAATTATGTTATAATAATTATTTGAGAATATTTTTTTAAGGTTATAAGAAATAACTCACTCGAATGACCATCATCATTAGTTTGAAAAATTACTCTCGATGGATCAGAGTGCAGATTTGTAAATCTCTTCCTCGAATAGTCAAATGAATTTTTCTTCTGCGAACCAATTAACTGCGTAGGCTCACTTGACCCACAAACTGCATACAAAATCAACACACACACACACACACACACACATATATATATATATACACATATATATTTTAGATATTATATAAAGAACAGTAGTCATTAATATTTTTTTAAAAAATAAAGATAACATACCATTCGTGATGTCACCGAAAGGAGACCTAGATGGACAACTGGTCATGTTCGAATCGTTCCCACAAAATATATGCTGAAATTTTTTCTGGCTTGATGGAGGTGTACATTTACCTAAATCAAAATGTATATTTTCTACAAAATATAAAAAATGATTAAGTTAAATTTAAATAAAATTTAAACGTAAATTCATACAAATTTAATAAATTATATATATTATACATATAAAAATGATTTAGTAGCCATCTGTTTTAGTATAGATTTCACATAATAAATAATACAAATTTCAATTAATTTTAAACTTAAAATAATACAAAATTAATAGCACACGTTTTAGTCTTTAAATGGTTTAGTAGGACACGGTTTCATTAAAACCACGGTTTTAGTAGCACACGGTTTTAGTTTTCAAAAGGTTTAGTAGCACACGGTTTCATTAAAACCACGGTTTTCCAGCGCATGGTATTGGCTCAAAGACCAAAGGTTTGGTCCAAATGCATTTTATTCTAACTTTTTTCTTTCTCTTTCTCTTTCCACCCTAACGTTTCCTCTCCCCAACGTTCTGTTATAGTTTCGTTCTCTTTGATTATATAATCTGAAATTTTTTCTTCCTTCCCTTTTCTCTTTTTTTGGTATTTTACATTTACATGGAAAATTAAATCTGGTTCTCTAAGATTATACGCATGAAAAATGCTGTCGAAATGTTTTTTTTTTCGTGATTCATCAGTTTATTCCTGGATCTACAAATTTAGTTCTTTGTTTTATGATTTTTTTTGTGATTCATCAATTTTTTACTCTTCCGCTTCTTTTTTTCAAGTTTTGTAATAATTTTATCGGATTTATTATTTACTTGGAAGGCGATCTGATTTTCTACAGTCTGTTTCTCTAAGATTATACGCATGAAAAATGCTGTCGAAATGTTTCTTTTTCGTGATTCATCAGTTTATTTCTGGATCTACAAATTTAGTTCTTTGTTTTATGTTTTTTTTGTGATTCATCAATTTTTTACTCTTCCACTTCTTTTTTTTCAAGTTTTGTAATAATTTTATCGGATTTATCAGTTACTTGGAAGGCGATCTGATTTTGGTATTACAGTAGGAAGTAAAATTTGCCATATTCTTTGCATCGTTCTTTCCAATCATTTTGAGATGGTAAAAAATTCTAAACATTTTTTATTATAGATTTTTTTTCTATTAATTTTTTAAACAAATCCGTCCCTTTCCTCTTTATTTTATGAGATTCTACATCTGCATTCAAATTTAATTTCTGGTTTTAGTTCATTTTACGGATGAAAAATTAATTAGTAGCCCACGGTTTTAGTCTTAAAATGGTTTAGTAGCACACGGTTTCATGAGTTATCATTTGATGTTCTGGATCTACATATTTACTTCGATTTCTTTAGTTTTTTTTTCGGAGATTCATTTTATATTATTTTTCCTCTTCTTTTTTCAATTTTTTTTAATAAATTTATCGGATTTATATGTTGTTGGGGAGTCGATACGATTCTGGTTGTAGAGTCGATTTCTTTATTTTACTTTTTATATTTCCATTCCTATGATTTGGAGATGGCAAAATTTGACATTAAAATTATATAATATTTTTTAATCGAAATTTCGTATTTTTAATTAGATGATATTCGTCATTTTATGTTCTGGACCGAATGTTTTTTTTCCATAAATTATACAAAAATGATTAAGTTAAATTTAATATTTATGAAAGATGTAAAATGATACAAATTTAATAAATTATATAAAAATTTGATTTTTTTTCACACGGTTTTAGTATTCCATTGATTTAATAAAAATTTTAAATGTAAATAAATTTTAAACGTAAAATAATATAAAATTAATAATTTAAAAAAATACTGTAACAGTAGCCCACGGTTTTAGTCTACTATTGGTTTAGTAGCACACGGTTTTTTATACCACGGTTTTCCAGCCCATGGTTTTGGCTCAAAGACCAATGGTATTACACTCAATGCATTTCTGTTTTTTCTCTCTTTCCATTCTAACGTTTCCTATCTACAAATATTGTGTTATATTTTGGTTCTCTTTGAGTATATAATCTATAATTATTATTGTTTTCCTTCCCTAATCTTTTTTTTTCATATCTACAATTAAATTGTGTTTTTCTTGGTGATTCATCATTTTATGTTCTGTATCTACAAATTTAGTTCGATTTCTTTGGTTTTTAACAACAAATATTTTTTTCCTAATTTTTTTCAACTTTAAAAATGATTTTTTTTGGGTTTTATATTTGGGGGGGGGGGGGGAACCAATCTGGATTTAGAGATGACTAATTTCTTGCTTTCTTTTTTCTATTTCTATTCCTTTAATTTGGAGATGGTCAGCTACAACATCAAGGTATAATTTAACTCTTGTACTGAATATCATTTCATTTCATTTTTGTTTCATGATAACATATAACCCTCATCTTAGTATGTTTTTACAATTAATATTACAATCATATTATCTACTAAGCTATGAAGCTATGAAGGTATAATGCTATTGTTTACATGTTGCAAAATAATGCTTGTACAGAAATTTATTTTTTCAATTTATTTATGATTGTTAAATGATAGTTGCCAGATAAATAATATATATTCACTTATATACATTTTTACAATGTATATAAAAGAATGAAATATGACAGCAATATTAGAAATTAGAATAACGTAAAAGATAACAGAAATTGGATGCAACTATTACCTGCTTCATCGTTTGTAAGCTTCGGTCGCTTGTTAAGTGTTGTACTCCTTGTCAGCTTCCTCATTATCGATTTGTTTCTTTGTAGTAGATCCTTCCTTGTTATATAGTTAGTGACCAAATTGAATTCTGGGATTTGTATGCTGGGATTTGTAATATATGCATGAACAATTAGTGAATACTGGGATTTAGAAGTGTCCAAATTGAAACCCCATTCTTATATAGTAAGCCCATTATATAGGCATTCAATTAAACATTATTCTGTATTGGCTTGAAAAAATGCAGGAATGCCAACAGTTGTTGCTGATATCAACACATCATTAGAGATGTATTTATTATCTCAAATCATGATTATTTTGTATTGGGAAAGACAGAACTAAAATTTTCCCAACATATTGTTGCTAATTACACATCTTTTTAAAGGATGTAATGATGTATGAACATTCATTTAATTTTAGATTTTCAAAAAATAAGCTTTAATGGCAACTACTTTGAGTTTCATTTAAATATTCTGCAAACCTGTTTTCCAATGTATATATGTGTCATAATAAAGGACTTTCTTTTAATGTTCTAATGATGAATGTACATACCTTATTAGGTTGCAATTTTTATTTTAAATGAAAAATTATGATCTGCTATTCTGTTACAAATATATTATATTTGTTTGTAAGTTAATGATAATGACATAAGATCAATAAACAATAATGTACGGCAGCGACTGAATTTAAAAGAAGTAAGGTTCAAACTAATTTAATATTAAGTACTTGATGGAATTTGATCAATATAAGTAATTTAATTAAGGATATTTACTTTTATAATAAATCTTAATTTCAAGTTCATATTATTTCAACTTTTATTCATATGTTGTGTGGCAACATATGTGAATATGGCTATCTTACTTTTATAGATTTTTTCGGATTTACATAAAGTAATTTAATGGCTATAATTATATCATAATTATAAATTTAAGAATAATGTTATAACATTTCTGGATTAAATGCGGACACAAAATTTGTTATATTATCTCTCAATATATGTATTAACCAAAAGTTAGTTTAATATCAATATTTATTGTAAATGTATTATTTACAAAAGCATAAGTTAGTTTATTGTAAATATTTGTTTAATATTCTGATCTGCTAGTTTATTTTTTTAAATTATTGTAGTTTGTATCTTAAATCAACTAAAGTAAGTTCAATTGACATTAATGAACAACATTTATCAAATTTAGAATCACTAAGGATCTTAATACATAAATTAACATTATGGTATATAGTGCTTCTTATTGTATATAATTACTATGAATATACAATTAATGAGTATAAAATGTAATTCCTTATTATTTTTATATATACTTATAAAGATGGCTGAACTTGAAAGCATTTAAGATAATGTTGTAGTTTGTAATAAAATTATTGTAGTTGCTGGCTGAACTTGAAAAAATTCTGATATGCTAGTTTATTTTTAATAAATTATTGAAGTTTGTATTTTAAATGTAATAAAGTAACTTCAATTGACTCTAATGATCATCATTTATCAAATTTACAATCACTAAGGATCTTTCATAAAGGTTATTTTATGTTATAATTACTATGAATAAAATAATAAAGAGTATAAAATGTCATTCATTATTATTTTTATATATACTTTAAAAACTGTTTGAACTTGAAAGCATTCAAATACATACTTAAGTTAATACTCATGTACGTCAATACATTGAACAAAGAGTGCTTTTAAGATGAACATAATTAAAAACACTAAGGATCAAACTAAGGTAATCTTCAACTAAGGATCAAACTAAGGTAATATAACCAAAAATGTTATATTGAGAATAACAAAAGTTCAATTAACTAAGCAAGCTCTCACAAAATGTTCTTTTAAGAGCTGGCTGGATTTGAAAGCATTCAAATACACTAAGGTAATACTCAAGTACGTCAATACATTGAACAAAGAGTTCTTTTAAACTAAATGAAATTAAAAGCACTATTGATCAACACAAAGGTATTCTTCATTCCTTCTCTTTCTTTATATCAATCTTCATCTTCTTTGACCCTGCTGTTGTTGAGTATGCATCAATCAATGACCTCTTCAATCCAGAATCTTCAGGAGTTTCCAGAGACTCAATCTCTTGTGAATATTTGACATTTGGTGTTGAAATCATCTCTCCACACGATCCAATCTATTCATATATAAACGAAATTAAAATGACAAATTGAAATTAAAATGATTAATTGAAGAAAAAAAAGATTAATTAAAAGAATTTTTTTTACCATTTCGACATCATTTTCCTCCTTCAACAAATTTGAAAAAATATCAGATTCCTGTAAAATTAAAAATAAACAGAATAGTTAAAAAATAATTAAAGTAAGTTCAAATGTACCATAAGTTTAATACATACCTGATTTTCTTTAAAATGTTCAGAATATAGTGAAATTAATCCTTCATCGGTAGTCAGCTTTAATACCGTAAATGATCCAGTATAATTACGTACTTGTTCAGATCTTACTTGAATCTTGAAGAAAATTTTTAAGCCAACTAAATTTTGTATTTCCTCAGGAATTTTCTGATCATTTTCTGATTCCTACAATAATTTTACGAAAAAAAAAACAAATGAAATTATAATAAATTATAATAATTATAACAAATTTAATATGTACAAAGAATTATGATATGTGTTTAGAGTTTATTTACAAAAGTACCTCAGACATCTTCTTTTTTAAATCCGAAGCCTTTTTTCCAATAAGCTGGACACAGTCTTTGTCCCATAATAGTAATTCTATTTCCCCGGTTGTGTCAATAACACGAACATTAATTTTGTACCTGTCAAATAAAATAGTATTTAAATATTCAAGAAGAATAGTAATTAGGTTTAGAATTTTTCGTATGTTAATACCTGATGTTAACATCTTTTTCAAACTTGTCACATCTGTCACAGTAAAATAAATCGCCACATTTATCTAATTTTTTGGACATTTGTTACACGAAAAATACCACCAAGCATTCTTTAATACAACTTCAACAATTTCAGCATAAACCCAAAAGCTTCCAATCTGATAATCATTAAACAAAAAATTTAACAATTATGTAACATAATATAATTACAAATTATAACTAAATGAAAAACTATACCTCATGGTTATCTCTCAAGTTCTCAATGGTCCTAACTATAGCTTGGCCACTTGATAATTCATTTTCAACCAAATTTGCAGATGTTAGTGAAACTGTACTTATAGTGATAGATTCACTACTTTCTTCAACAATCCTTCATAAAGTAGAAAAATATTCATTAATTTAATTAGGTTTTCTAATTACAAATAATTAAAAAATATTTAATTAGAGTATTAATAAATTTTACTTACCTTGATTTAAAATTTTCAATCTCAGGAATGTCTTCACCAAATAATAACCTTGACACGTAGAACGTGTTGGATGCTGTAACTTGACCTAATCAAAAAAAAATACATTTTAAACAAAAGTTGTTAAATTATTCATAAATGAAGTATGAAATAATAATCAATATATAAGAAATAATTATTACCTCTATATAATTTGGTACGAAACATTTGTAGTATAACTACAACAGGTTCATTTTTACCATTATTAACGTACGAAACCATATCATCAACCAATTTTCCCCACAAAGTACATGGCAAACGTTGTTTCCTAATAATACAAAGGAAATCAGTTTATTTATTAATTATATGAACACAATTCAATAATAGAATAATTAAATTGCAAAATTATTACTCATTGTCCTCGAGAGTAATATCCATAAGTCTTGTTGGTCCATCTTTCAAATCCCTTTGTTGTGGAGGATCTAATGTAACAACTCGTCCAATAATATCTGAAATTAAAGCCATAAACACGAATAACAATAAATTTGATGGAATAAAATAATTTTATATTTTTTGAAATACGAAAATAATTTAACAATATTTTTACCAATAAGTTTGTTATCATCTAAAGTTTCCTCATTTGTAATGTCAGAAAACTTTTGAAAACTAAAAACAAAGGAGGGAAATTTCTCATCAAATATTTCAACAACTTTTGTTTTTGCCAAGAATAACATCTTGTATTTATTTGCGGTTGTCTTGTATTTCATGTTGTTATTTGTAACAACAAAACAACGAACAACATAGAGTCGTCTCTCATTCAGCAAAGGTTGAAAATTGTTGATTAAATCTTTCTTAATACTGGCATGAATTCGATCGCCCTGCAAAAGAAAAAATAAATTCAGTAGACAATTAATAATGCATATATCATAATCAATAGTTTTGCTCATTTTATTATTATTGAAATATTGACACTATCTAAAATTAAATGAATGTTGTTATTATTTTTTATTATACATTATATAATGAAATTAAAGTTGTTTGGGGAATCTGTTATTCACATTTACATGTTGGTAAATCAAAACACTATTTATATATGAAGACTTTACCAGACTGAAATTAAATGTATATATACTTTGTTATATTATTTCAACTAATTGTTGCACTAAAGATAGAATTTTACTAATATAGAATATTTTTTTACAACTGAATGTTGTTAAATTTAACAGTTGATAGTTGCAACTATAATATATTTAAATATGAATTGGGTTTTGTTTTTTAACTTTAATTTCAACCACTTTTTTTCAGCTATCATCAAACCATTGGCGGGGCATTAATTGCAGCCATTGGCACATTGTCAATGTGACCATGCTCACTGATGTTGTAAGAGATGATTTTCTTCACTGGTGTAATTTTCATATCACACGTGTTTTATCATTTATCACATTGTCGCTCAACTATCGATATAACCATTGGCGGGGCATTCGTTGCAGCCATTGGTTCATCGACAATGATGATTTGACAGTCAATGGCGGGGTATTCGTTGCAGCCACTGGTTGGTTAAAACAAATCTGAGTTTACCAACTTTAAACAGAATTGATAAATAGAAGTTTATTCTATTAATATGGGCTGTAAAACCGTGGGATACTAAAACAGTATTTTTTAAACAATAGTGGAAGTGTAAAATCGTGGGATGCTAAAAACTGATTCTAAAATCAAATTTATATATGTGAATTTACTATATTATACACAATAATAGAAAATTTCTTTTGCTTCAATTATTCAAAAGTATGCAGCCATATTTTATTATCATTTTATGGCATTTGTGTTTTATTTCGAATGAGTTTTATGCTACTATTATTTGTGTTTTACATTACTGTCATTTGTGTGTTTTTTGGGACTGACTTTTACGTTCCAACAACCCTAATTATTTGTTTTACTTTTATTTGATTGTAGAATCTCTAAATTCATTTATTGTTTCTTATAGTGTTTATTTTTTCGTATTGTACATCTTTATCAGAAGTTTTATTTGGTTATCTATACAACATGAAATGAAATCAAATTTTTTTTTGTTTAAAACTATTGGCGAGGCATTCGTTGCAGCCATTTAGAAATTAACATGATGATTTGACAACTATTGGCGGGGTACTCGTTGCAGCCATTAGTTGGTTAACATAAATCTGAGTATATTAACAAATTTATCAAAAAAAAATTTCAATGTTGTTGGAGAGGAAACGTCAGAATGGAAAGAGAAAAAAGAAAAATAAATGAATTGAGTGATATACCATTGGTCTCTGAGACAATAACATGGGCTGCAAAAATGTATTATACAGAAACCGTGTGCTACTAAACCGTGGTATACTAAAACGTGAGAATTGATATTGTAACAGTTGCTTTTCTGATTCTGATATTTATGTAGAATCTTTAAACATTTTTGATATACTCGGTAAAACCATTGGCGTGGCATTCGTTGCAGCCAGTGGTCATTATACAATGATGATTTGTAGCTATTGGCTGGGTGTTAGTTGCAAGCATAAATCTGAGTATATCAAAAAAATTTAATTTGATTCGATTGTTACATTAAACTTTTTATGTTTCTGTCATATAATTTATGTATTATATTAAACTGTTGGTTTTTATGTTGCAGGCACAATCTTATTATTTTGCAGGCATAAACTTTTATGTTTCTGTCATTTAATTTATGTATTATATGTATCTGTTGGTTTCTATGATGCAGGCATAATCCTATTTGTGTTTTATTGAGTCTTAGTTTTATGTTACTGTCTTTTCTTTGAGAAATTTAATGACACTTAGTTTTATGATTCTGTCATTAACATTATATTTCTGAAAATTTGTATATATTGGCTGGGTGTTCTTTGCAGGCATAAATCCGAGTATATCAAATATTTTAAATTTGATTCGATTGTTACAAAAAACTTTTTATGTTTTTGTTAGATAATTTATGTATTAAACTGTTGGTTTTTATGTTGCATGCACAATCTTATTATGTCGCAGGCTTAAACTTTTTATGATTCTGTCATACTAAACTGTGATTTTTTAAGTATATATACAAATTGAGTTTTTTTATCTAACAAAAAAATAACATGCAGAATGTAATAAACTGTGGGTAATCAGAAATACCTCAGAATCGTGGAATACACACTCCATACTGAATGGTTGCCCTTTTCCTCCGTATCCGGGTACATCATACATACGAATGAGACGTACTTTCAAATTCCAAAATGTTTTGGATGGACTGACCTCACGGATAAGTGAGAAGAAAGGAGCCATAGTTGAGGAAGTTTTTTTTTTTTTTCTGAAAGTTGAAGGGGAAGATGGATCCCATTTCTACACTGTATATATAGTCAGTTTGAATGAACAACATTAATGCAAAATATGTTGGGAAAACCAACAGTTTTCTTCTTTTTTTGGGATGAAAGTGGCTGTTGTAAATGAAAATCAAATTTGTATGTAGGTGGGAAAGGTGCATGTATATTTGAATTATTTAAAAAATTTGAATAACTTTCTTGGAAACCTGATGGTTAATTAATGTATTCTTCACATAAAAATTTATTGTTGCTGTTTGTAAACTGTTTTTTTATTAGTATTTTGTTTTTTTTGCTGTACTGTGTTTGGGCGGGAAAATGGCAATGTTGCAATTTTGGCAACTATTTTGCTATATATATAGATAAGCTTCTATTATATTTATATTAATTTTAATCGAGTTGCCATAATAAAAAATAAGGAGATTGTTAGCCCAATGATCTAACTTGTTTTTTATTGTGGTTACTCGATTAAGTTTAACATTATGATATCACTAATATTTATGCTATCACTATAGTATTGATACTTAAACTTAGCATAGTCCTAGTGAGCAATAAATTATCAAAATTACTACTATGTATATTGCTTTGTTTGTCTAACATATGCAATGAAGAAATCGTGATGAGCCAAAGACGACGGTATCCCACAGATTTTTCTAAACCGTCTGACGACATTTTGAAGCCACGCACTCGTTGGGGGTAGGGGGCAGCGGACGGGGGTCTTTTTCGCCCCGAAAGGTATTCAGATTTCACAATCTGAATATCATTGGACAGCTGCCGTCAAAGAAAAAAGTCCATCATTTATCAAGCAAAGAAGCCAAACCATGCCATCATCATTTCAAGACTCCGAAGAAGCCTGTACATTGTAAAGTATATTTAAAGTCTGTAATGAGTCTTAGGAATAATTGTAAACCAAGAAATGAATGACAAAATCGAAAATTATGGTAGATAATAACACATGGACACTTTTTGGCAAACGTGTGGATGATCCGACGGATCTTCGCAAAAGTTCGACGGATGATCCGAATGAGACATATAATACCCTCTGTGAACTTTCGGATTATCCGATGGATGTCCGCGAAAATCTGACGGATAACCCGTATTGTTTCCATTTAGAATCCAACGATCGGATCTGTCACAACAGCGGGCCCAATGGCTCTTTTCATAGCCGTTGTCATATGCAGGCGGATGACTTTCGCGAAAATCCGGCGGATCTTCTGCCAGCCGACTGAAAGTTGCATTATTTGCATTTTTTATTGCTTTGATTATAAATGAACCCCTTCATTCAAGATTGATATTTCGAATCTAAAAATTTCATATCTACAAAGCCTATTCACTAACGACTCTAACAAAGCTTTCACTTGTCATCCACAATTGTGTTAGAGTATTCTTAAGTTGTAAAAGTGAGATCTTCATTCTTTTTGAGAAGATCAAACCGTCTTGTAAAGATGTTGAAGTTGGAGAGTCTTCGGATCAAAGCTCTCGTGAAGTTGGAGAGTCTTCAGATCAAAGCTCTCGTGTAATGAAGTCGGAGAGGCCTTCGGATAAAAGCTCTCGTGTAAGAAGTTGGTGAGTTGTCGGATCAAAGCTTACGTTGTACTATTTACGATAATAGTGGATCAAAGCTCAAGTTGGTATGGCTTGAATGCCACCACTAAAACGTGTCACGACCCGCACCCTAGAGTAAGGGCACGAGACGTGGGTACGTCCAGCCTACGCCGCAGTGTCGGCGGTAGAATGTGTCCTAGGTCTCAAGCATCTAACATTATAAGGCTAACAGTTTATACTCCCCGAATGGGGGTGACATAGCAGAATGTAAACTCAATCACAACTAAGGAAGAAGCACGATATGATATAGAACTCAAATGAAATACAGATGATCAGAAAGTCTAAGTGTCTAAGATAACATCTCAGCAAACATCCAGAATACAAGGTCTCAACTACAGAGTATGAAAGAATATACAATTCAGATCTCAATGACAGAAATAAAGCCTAACTAAACTAGTCTAGGCAGTAGGGGTAATGTCATCAGCTAGAGCTGGGTCCTCCTGAGAGTCCAGCTCACAAGTGTCTTCTAGGGCTGTCCCATAGAAGGTATCCACACAGGCCTCCTCCTCGTCCTCTGTAATATTTTCAACAGGTCCAGTCAGGACAGAGCGAGCACAATACATCTCAACAGTTCATAGCAGGTTAGAAATATAAACATGCAGTAGAGTAAGATACAGGAAACTGAAAGGAAGTACATGATGAAAAGAAAGAGAACTGTAAGTAAATAGCTACTGTATATAGAGAACTAACAGTGGCTAGTGATGTAGAGTACATGATAGCACATGTTCACACACAGATGTTTCCCCTTCACTAGCTAACAGTCCATCATGCTCCCCGTTCTCACACACACAGCCCTGTCATCTACACCTATCTAAATCATGCACACACTCCAATCTCACATGTTCACACATGCTCACTGTCCATCTCCCATACACATTTATTTCCTGTTAACAGTTCTCTGTTTCCTGTCTTTGGGTTTCTGTGAGCACATACCACACACACACATCTCTCACACACACAACTAAACCCTGTTATATGCTCACTGTCCTCACACTCTAATGCACACTGTTTTAATAGACTGTACACTATCACTCATACCCTTTGACACTCTCTCACACACACACATGCTCACATGTACACTATCACATATGCCTCTATCTCTCTCTATGTATATGTATATACACATGTATGTATGTGATGCACATATGCATGTGGCCTATATTTATAATGTGTGTACTATATTATATTAGATATATATATTGATATATGTATATGTGTGAATATGTGGTTTGGACTATAGGTAATATAGCCTATGTGTATACCTATGGCTCATTGCCTATGGGTTTGGCTTGAATGCACGGGACTGAAGTACCCCAAGAGAGGATATCAGGATACATCGAGTGTCGATTTTTTTTATTGCTTCTTCTCTTGCACTCTTAATCCTTAAATTATCCATTAACAATTGTTTATTGCTTGATTATTGAGTTTGCCCTATTCACCATCCGTTTAGGATGCTTCAGTCTCTTCTCCTATGCTTACAATTTTTTGTTGTATTCATAATTATTTAGTTCTTTAAATAAAAAATAAAAAGTTGCATGTATAGATGTACAGGAAAAGGAAATGATTGGAACGTCTGGCCTTTGAGTTGCCATATGGCCCCCATTTTGTAGGCTCACAGGAGTTTGAAAAATCCAAATACCAATCATCCGCCTCTTCCTCCCTCCCCTATCCATAACTTATCCAAATAACAGTTAAACTGGTGCTAGACCCGTGTGAGGGACATAAAGAAAGAGGCCAATTTTTTTGTTTTTGTTTTTGGAGCTCTCTCAAGTAGAAAAACAAAATTTGAAGCACTTTCTAGAATATATTACATTTAGGTGACCTACTGTACCAGAAAAAAAGAAATCATTTTAAGCCAGTTGACTTTGACCTGGCAACAGAAATAGAAGTATATATATGCTAACAACTCGTTTAAAAAGAATTATATATATATCTATATATATATATATATATATATATATATATATATATATATATATAAATAGCTGGCTGGTTTTGTATTATGAAACCAATCTATATTATACACGTTGGATTGGAATTGAAAAGTTGAGATGAGATGACTTAAAAATGTGGTGGGGTTTACTTCTTTTAATCTCAAACGCTAAATTTCAATCCAACATAAGAAACATAGAATGGTTCTATAATATAAAACCAACCAGCTGATTTTGGAACGTTTATATATATATATAGATATATATATATGAAAAAAAAGTTTAAATTTATTATATATTCAAAATGAGGAATCGAACTCATTAATTGCAAAAGAAAGCCTGCACACAAAATCCCTCTTCCCTGCACCCTGGATTCGAACCCAGGATATGCTTTTCTGTATATATGAGTAGATTAGATGACTTAAAGCACCATCCAACGGTGCAAATAGGGGGAATGCATGGGGATACAAAAAGTGTGGGGATCTTGATCCTTCCTCATATATATATATATATATATATATAATATATATATATATATATATATATATATATATGGCTTTCCGGCCCTAATATCAATATACCAATAATTATCATCTTATGTACATACAATATGTATAATAAATTAATAATGTAAAATTTATGGAAAAATATTTAAATATCTTATCATATAGGACACTTTTTGAAAGAAGTTGACAATTAAACAATGATATGATATTCATTTAAATAACATCAAATTTCGTCTGATTTACAAATTCCTACACTACACCATTCAGTGCAAATTGTGACACAATTTTTTTCCTATTAGTAACGGTTATTACCATTACAAAATTGTAACACTTATAACCGTTACTATATGAAAAACCATTACGAAATTCAAGTTATATATATATTTTTATTTCTTATACTATTCGTAATAGTTAGAACTGTGACAACTTTACAACTTAGATCACATGCAAAACATGTGCCAAGAGAAAAGTGTGACAAAGCACCAAAAGGAAAAAATTCTCCAAAATTTTCCCGCACTCTAGTCTGGATGGTTTCCCCCTTCCCTCTTCTTCTCTCCTGTGAACAAACTATTCCCCGTTCTTACGCTTCCCTCTTCTCTCCTATTACGAAGGTATGACATCACCTTCTCTCTCACAATCTCTTAGGGTTTCGTTTTTTTAGGGTTTCGGTTCGTAGGGTTTCGGTTCGTAATGTTTTGATTTTCTTAGGGTTTTTTATTTTTCTTAGGGTTTTGGGTTTCCTTCTCTCACAATCTGAAGATTTTTGGCATCGTCGAAGCAAGGAAGGTAATTCTCTCATACTCTCTCTTTCTCTCGATTTTTTGGGTTTTGATGATTTTTTGGTTTTGATGATTTTGGTTTTGTTAATTTCAAACAAACGAGTTATTATCTTCGTACCGGGATCCAAATATTTGGGTTTTCAGTGTTTGTTAATTGTATGTTAATTTCAAGTATTTAACATTGGGCACTTTTATTCACTTGTTTGGAGTTGCCACAAAATCTCAGTACCGGGATCATTATCTTCATGCGACTATAGGTATGGTTGGTTTCGAAAATTTAGAATAAGTGAAAATGTCTTAATATACAAATTAAATGTACAGTTTAAGCATAATTTTCTACATTATTTATGTAATTTGATGTTGTTTCTGATAGAAATAAATTAAGTTAGCCAAATAAATCGACTTTTAATTTTATTCAAATCTATCACTTTTGTAATGTATTAGGCATGCTTCAGTTTTGTAACTTTGTCAGTTATTAAGGGGAAGGATTTCAAGGCTGTCCCATGCTCTTCGAGCTGGGTTTCCATTGGTGATGATGTGAGAAAGGAAATAATACACAGTTGGAAGTTGTAGATGTTGTTAAGCTTGAATAGACAAACAAAAACTTCTTTCTTCAGTTGACAATGTGCTAGATGATATTTAGTTTCTTGAATTGTTTGAATTGTATTTCACAGTTGCTTGGTATTCTTGCTCTCTGTTCATGTCAACTCTAAGAAGGTTTGGTTGTATGTTACTTAAGACTAATGATTTAAAGAGCGGTGCTATGGAAAAACCAACTCTTGTTTACATCTCCCTGGTGGCTTCTGTAACATCAGACTGAATATTCAAGATAGCCTTATTTCATTTGATGTATAAATGGGATGCTCAAACTAATATGATTGTATCTAAATCTAGGCTAATTCTAATTTGTTTGTATCGGTTATGTTTTCCCTCGAAATAGCATATACTTTTGGAGATTCCTTTACATTACTCATCTCTTGTCCAAATATTCAGTTCCCAGAGCTTAATCGCAAGTTTTCAATGTCTTTGGTTATATTCCTCTCTACTATTTTCTATAGCAATAGCAATAGATAGGAGTAATATGTTCTATGCTTGTAGTGGCAGAAGTCTTAAAAGATCTGTTGCTATATTTTTTGGGTTCTCGTTGTATTAGGCTTCACCTTGTATGTTAACTACAACTTTGCAATAATTAAGAAGCAGATGATCTTCATGCACATTTGATCTACATATGAATTGTATTTACTAGCAAGATGTACAAAGAAAACTTTCAATATTTTTCTTACACATGTGTTGATGCCATATGACTGATTTGAGTGATAGGAAGCAAGTAATAGTGTTTACATCCATTATAAATGCTTCTATGTGAAGTAGGTGGTATGGCTGCTGGTGGTTGTTCTTGTTAACTTCTACCAGTTGACCTGATAAGCTTCAGGCGATCCCTCTAGTAGAAAAATGCGGTGTAGCTGCAAAATTGCAGTAGTCAATTGCTCATTTTCTATTTGGTGCTTCTAATAGAAAGTATTAATACAAAGCATTCTGGACTGCTACAAATGCTCCTTTGTCAATACACTGTGAAGTAAATATATTTGTTCTACACTTATATGACCTCAATGCTCTCTCTCACTTTTATTCTTCAGACGAATTCAACCTATGTAGCAAAATAACCAAAAATGGAAATATACATATGTAGCAAAACAACCAAATCGGATTGTCAATCACTCTCCTATAAATGTCCCTCTTATGGCTAATTTTCAATATAATTTTGAGAAATTATTAATATTAAATCCCTAGTTAATTAGTCTTTTAAACCTAACAAGTTGTAAGCAATGCTTTTTCTTCTTCTTTTCTTTTCTTTTTTGTGTTATTTCTTAGCAGTTTGTGTAGTGATTATAAATTCTTACTAATATTCATCTTCTTCGTTTGTTAGGTTTGTTGTTTGAGAGGATATTTTTTTCTTCCCATGTCACGATCGATTTCAAAATGGTGGATAAAACATCCACATAGAAATGACGACGAGTACAAACAATGGGTTCGAATTTTTATGGATTTTGCAATGAAACACTCACCCCTTACAACATGTAGTTGCCCTTGTAAAGTATGCAAAAATGAAAAAGAGCTTCATTTGAAGTAGTTAGAAGGCATTTGATCTTCAATGCTATGCTTCCGACATACAATGAATGGTCTCTTCATGGAGAGAAGCCGGGCATGGCTATGAACTTTCCATTTTTCTTCCATTCAGCTCTTATATTTATAAAATTTCCATTTACTGATGGCTATGAACTTTCCATTTACTGATACTGTTATGATATGTTATAAGTAATATTGGTTTTTGATTAATTTTGTTCTTTACTTTCTTAATGTCTTACCTTTGTCTTATATCTTGTCAAATCACAGAATGAAATAGAGGCCGCAGAAAAGAGGCAAAAATAGAAGCCGAAAAGAGTGGTCATGATGGTGTGCCAAACATAGAAGACTTTGAGACCGACCCTATTGCTAAAGTTTTTGGAGCTGATAAAAGGAGTCGTTGTCGTGCAGTTAGCTCCACATCCTCGACGAAGCAAGTAAAAATCGGGCAAGCAGCAAAGGCAATAGCAAAAAAAAAACTAACCCAGAAGTTATACAAAGGTTGGACAACCTTGAGGGTATGGTACGGGAAGTGCTCACTTATGCTTATACTTCGCATAAGCCTCAAAATCCAACTTTTGGTTCTGGCATGCCCGAGGTAGAAGGTGCGTCTAACAACATGCATATCCCTATAACTCCAAGAAATTTGAACCCTGTTTTGAATAACACTGTCAGCCCTGATGAAAATGGTAACAATGGTGGCCATGTTGTCCACGATAAGAATAGTGGACCAACTTCAGGATGAAAACAAAATGTGGTTTTACTTGGACCTGGACGGAGGACGTAGCTAAGGGATTCCTAGCATCTCACACTATTTGTCATGGGAGGGAAGTGCAAGACAGTGAGAAAATTATTTATGTGTCGGAGGTGATAAAACCAGAAGCACCAGTCTATGATGGTCCACAAAACGGAATCTCTTTGCTTTGTGAATTAGTTGATGGAGGTTATGTTATTTGGGGACAGACGTATTCGGTATTTGTAAGCTTTAAGACGCGTAAGCTTTTGTTGGGGATTCAAACTATTATGCTTAACATTAAAACATGTAAACTTTTGTTGGTAAGATATGTTATTCCCGAGGCATAATTTTCGATGGAAAACAGAGAAACGAAACAGTTGTCTCAATAGCAACAACGTTTCGTAGCAACACTTCAAAGAAGGTGCACTACAGAGATCCTTGGAGGATTCTGGGTAACGAAAATCTAAAGAGATTTCGTTACAATAGCAAACAAAGTAGAGCTTTTTTTAGGAAGGTACAAATCGAGTTGCTAGCAGCAGCAACGACGAAAGCCCACAAGAAGTATCTGATTAGATCAGAGAGAAGAGAAGGAAAGAAGAAGAGAAATGCAGCTTTGCTGGGGTGATAAGATCACCATTGCTCAAAGCAAGATTCGTCTATATACGATCCGCTTCCAGGAATCAGCAAGTTCTATAGAACTTCTAGAACGCTCGTCAGTCAATATTTGAGACTTGAACGGGCTTCCTGGACTTTACGGACTCCTTTAACTCTCTTCTTGGTTCATCTTTCAAAGGAGGCCAAGGGGCTCTATTTATAGAGTGGAGTGAGACTTCACCTCTCTTCTATCTGATGTGGGACTAAAATACCAATACTAAAAAAGAGTTTGATATTTAGATCATCCCACAATCAACATAGAAGTGTGCCAGTCCGCGCCTATCCCCCGAACACTCCCGTGCATGCACGAGACATCCTGGAGTCCGTGTCCGAGTCTGAGTCCGCACAACAAAAATCAACTTACATTTTTGTTGGAATTAATCATTTTTCCTTCTAGGAAAATACTCTCACATGAACACACACTTGTGCCCCACCACACCTCATGTGCACACCTCAACACAAGCAATACATTATATTGAGATACTCACCATTTGGTGTAGTCGATGTGGGACTATCTTTCCTAGTCCAAAGGCAAAAACACCAACAATCCCCAATATATCTCAATATATGGGTTGAGCGTTCCCCACAGTGACTGCCTATCATGCATTAGCTAGGAGAGATGTCGCTACGACTTGAATCTTCCTGCATAGGTTAAATAACAACATGATATAAGAATGGACTAAGCCTTGAATTCTGCACCATAACTGCAATTCTTCCTACTCACATAATGACATCAATTGTGCTTCTGGCTGCACATTAAAGGCCTTGTGCCAGCTTTTGGGCGTTTACAAGTTTACCCTCAAGAGACGGCCTGATATCTCTGTCCATACACTATAGGTGAGTTCTTTATAAAGAGTCATGGCATGAAGTATTGCGCTTCTTTGCGGTGCTACGCTGCTATGACATGGCTTAAAGCCGAGGCTTTGCCCCACCTGGGTACTGTTGGCCCAATGATTGTATCATGTTTTTGAATATGGTTAATCTGTTAAGTTTAGCATTTCATTATCACTAATCTTCATACTATCACTATAGCATTTCTACTTATACCTTTGGTGATAGTGCTTATTATTTACATATTAGTGATATGAGTTTTTATTATATATATCTTAAATTTAATTGAGTTACCAAAATCAAAACTATGTTTTGATTATGGTTATTCAATTAAATTTAACATTATGATCTCACTAATATTTACGCTATCACTATAGCTCTTATACTTAAACTTAGCATTGTCCTACTGTGTTTTATCTTATCATATTTGTTACATGTATATTGCTTTGTTCGTCTATACATGCAGAAAAGCAATAAGCAAGATCAATGTGGACATATGTAATAAAGAAATTATGGTGGGCCAAAGACGACGGATCCCACAAGATTTCTCTGAACCACCCGATGACATCTCCGGAGCCACGCACTCGGGGGTTCTGCTGCCCGGTCAGCGGACGGGGGTCGAGGGGCAGCGCCCTTCGTCGGGGGTTCGGGGGCGAAGCCCCCGAAAGGTATTCAATTTTCATAAACTGGATATCTTTGGACAGCTGACGTCAAGGAAGAAGCCAACATCTATCAAGGAAAGAAGCCATGCCATGCCATCATTATTTCAAGACTCTGAAGAAGCCTGCACCTGCTACAGTATATTTGGAGTCTGTAATGAATCTTAGGAATAATTGTAAACACAAGAAATGGATGGCAAAATCGAAAGCTAGAGTAGAAATTAGCCCATGATCATTTTCGGTTAAAAATCGGCATACCGACGGTATACCGTCAATACCGACGGTATACTGATTTTTGTTCACAGAAAGTTTCTGTCTACAAAATCGGCATACCGATGGAATACCGATCTATACCGACGGTATACCAATTCAGTAACGTTGAAAATCCAACGGTCGGATTGTGAACATTTAATGATCCCAACGGCTATATTCTAGCTGTTGTAATTCCAGACCGGTATTCCGACGGTATACCGGTTCGTACCGACGGTATACCGATCGCTGACTGAAAAGTTGCCTTTGAGCTATTTTCAATGCTTTGGTTATAAATAGCCTTGAACCCCTTCATTCAAGGTTGATGCTTTGAACCTAAAAATTTCTAAACCACCAAAGCTTATCCACAAACAACTCTACAAAGCTTTCATTTGCAATCCAAAAATTGTGTTAGAGTTATTGAGTTGAAAAGTAAATATTCATCTTGTTGTATAAGAGATCAAAACCTATTGTGAAAGGTTGAAGTTGGAGAGTCTTCGGATCCAAATCTCGGTTGAAGTTGGAAGTCTTCGTTTCCTATAGCCTCCCTTCCCGAAAGTTTTTAAAATATTTTTATTATTAATTATTTTATTTAAATGGTGAGTTTTAGAATTTTATAATAATTATTTAGTTAATTATTATGGTAGATGACTTTAGCCATTGTTGAGCTTTGGAGTAAAAGATGACTAAGAATTGTGGCACAGATAGCATAGTCGCGTGCCTTGACTAGTGTATTAGCCATGCCAAGGAGACCCAGCCATAAGTATGTCCTAACTAGAAAACCAGGCCAAGTTGCGACTTAACCCCTGTTGACAAATTAATTAGTTATTAATTAGATTATTGATTTTTAGGAGATTCGGTTTTACCAAGTTAGCTCGTACCTGACCCGAACCAAATCCAAACCATGTAGGCAGTAGTACGACCAAAGACGTTTATGTAGAGGTACATTTGTAATGGTAGTTTATATTAGTGATCTAGTAAGTATATATATATATATATATATTATATATAATATATATATATATATATATATATATAATATATTATATATATTATATATATATATAATGATAGATATTTTATAAATAATAAATGACAATTTTATTGTGGGGAGAGTTTCCTAGAATACTATAGTCCTATATATATGTATATTAGTATATTTAATTTATGTGTATACAAATTGGGTATATACGCACTTGACTAAGTATTATTAGTATTTGCCATTTTTGCTGTGAGTAAAAAATATATAGTGTTAATAGGTTTATATATATATATATATATAGATATATATATATATATATATATATATATATATATATATATATATATTAGATATATATATATATATTTTTTTTTTTTATAATTAATTTATAATTATTTATATATGAAGGTATATATAGGAAAGGTTCCAAATACAGTGTGCGTATACATGTATTATGTATGTGAGTATATATATATATATATATATTATATATATATATATATATATATATATATATATATATATAGATGGATAAAATGTGAACCTATGTATATACATGCCTATAGTTGTACATGTAAAGGTAGGTATATCTATACATATACTATATATAGATATTATATATATAGAAGTATAAATAAAAGAAAAGGAATGAGAATAAATGTGAGGCCCAGCCCAGCTCTCGGGCCAGGCCAACACAGCAAGTCCCCCCCCCCCCCCCCCACTGTAGCAAAGCGGGCACACCCGACCCAAGCGGGACTCACACAAAAATTTGTCAGATTAGCGACGTCTAAATACGTCGCTAATCTCAGCAAAAACGTCGCTAAATCAATTTAGTGATGTTTAGGACGACGTTTCAGGAACGATGGAAAAAAATGTGTCGCTAAACGAGTTGCTAGGGCGACGCTATTTCGCGACGTCAATGACATCGCTAATTAGCGGCGTTATTTGCGACGTTTGTTATTTGACGCTAATCAGCGACGTAAAAGGCGACGTTATATCGTGGTCGCCGATTAGCGACAGTTTTGCGACGTTTTGGCGACGACGAGCTGACATCAGATTTGGTGCCACGTGTTGCCACGTCAGAATTTTTTAGCGACATTTCTGACGTCGCTAATAGGTAGCGACGAATGCTAATGTCGCTAAAAGCGTCGCTAAATTAAAATATATAAAAAAAAATAAAAAAAATAGGTTCCAGAAAGCAAATGATGCTGGAGCTGGAGCCTGAGCCAAAATACAGAATACAGAATACAAAATACAGAATCCAATCCCTGGGTTCGCCGACCCCCTCGGTGGAACACTCAACACCGGCACGCACAATACATTCCAGAAAATACAAAAAAATATAAAGAAAAAATACTATCCGCAACGAACAATGTCAATATATAATATCCTCAACACAACCAAATCAGTATCCGCAAATACGTACAAACTCAGTATCCTCAACGAAAAAACTGAATATCCCCAAATACGTACAAAGTCAAAATACAAAATACAGAATCTAATCCCTGGGTTCGTCGAAAATACAAAAACAAAGATTGACACACAGTTCTAATTCATATGTGTTTTAAGTGTGAGAACGGATGGCTCAGAACACAACCCAAAATTTTTCTAGCATACATTAGTGTGAATCATCTATGTTCTGTACATCGGTGTAGTATACGTTCTTATCGAATCTAGTATCTAGTATCTGAAGAATGTAACAGAATCAAGATGAACTCACATAATGTAATACTAAGACATCATCTACTACTATAAAGATAGTGATAGGTTGTCGTATCATCATTGCCGAGGGATGAGGGTCGTAGGACAGTCAACTTTATCTATGGCTACATAGTTTCTGCCTCGCCAGTCGAATGGCTGCAGGGACTATGTCCTGATCACCATGTCGTACCATAGTTTCTGCCTCGCCAGTCGAATGGCTGCAGGGACTATGTCCTGGAGCTGGAGTCAAAATACAGAATCCAAAATACAAAATACAGAATCTAATCCCTGGGTTCCTCCACTAATTCATTCCCCATATTTTACTCTCTCACTCTCTCTCCTCCCCCTCCGGCGCTCTCACTCTCTCTGGCGCTCTCACAGTACTAATTCATATCTATTTAAGTATGAGAACGGATGGCTCAGAACAACAACCCAAAATTCATTCTATCATACATTAGTGTGGATCATTATGTTTTGTACATATGGTGTAGTATATGTTCTTATCGTATCTAGTATCTGAATAATGTAACATAATCAAGATGAACTCACGTAATGTAATACTAAGACATCATCTACTACTATATAAGATATAGTAATAGGTTGTCGTATCATCATTGCCGAGGGATGAAGGTCGGAGGACAGTCAACTTTAATATCTACGGCTACATAGTTTCTGCCTCGCCAGTTGAATGGCTGCAGGGACTATGTCCTGATCACCATGTCGTACCGTAGTTTCTGCCTCGCCAGTCGAATGGCTGCAGGGACTATGTCCTGGAGCTGGAGCCAAAATACATAATCCAAAATACAAAATACAGAATCTAATCCCTGGGTTCCCCCACCAATTCATTTTCCCCCATTTTACTCTCCGGCGCTCTCACTCTCTCCGGCGCTCTCACAGTACTAATTCATATCTATTTAAGTGTGAGAACGGATGGCTCAGAACACAACCCAAAATTCATTCTAGCATACATTAGTGTGGATCATTATGTTCTATACATATGGTAGTATATTTCTTATCGTATCTAGTATCTGAAGAATGTAACAGAATCAAGATGAACTCACATAATGTAATACTAAGACATCATCTACTACTATATAAGATATAGTGATAGGTTGTCGTATCATCATTGCCGAGGGATGAGGGTCGGAGGACAGTCAACTTTATATCTACGGCTACATAGTTTCTGCCTCGCCAGTCGAATGGCTGCAGGGACTATGTCCTGATCACCATGTCGTACCGTAGATTAATACAAATGAAGCTGGCCTGAGCCAAAATACAGAATACAAAATACAAAATCCAATCCCTGGTTTGCCGACCCCCGGTGGAACACTCAACACCAACACGCACAATACATTCCAGAATATACAAAAATATAGAGAAAAAATTCTATCCGCAACGAACAATGTCAATATATAATATCCTCAACAAACCAAATCAATATCCGCAAATACGTACAAACTCAGTATCCTCAACGAAAAAACTGAAGGAAGGATCAGTGCTTCTCGTTCTCTTCCATCCATCCATTCCTCCGTTCCGATCAAGATGTAACAGAATCAAGATGAACTCACATAATGTAGTACTAAAACGTCATCTACTACTATATAAGATATAGTGATAGGTTGTCGTATCATCATTGCCGAGGGATGAGGGTCGAAGGACAGTTAACTTTATCTACGGCTACATAGTTTCTACCTCGCCAGTCGAATGGCTGCAGGGACTATGTCCTGATCACCATGTCATACCGTAGATTTATACAAATGGAGCTGGAGCTGGAGCCAAAATACAGAATCCAAAATACAAAATATAGAATCTAATCCCTGGCTTCGCCGAAAATACAAAAACAAAGATTGATACACAGTTCTAATTCTATGTGTTTTAAGTGTGAGAACGGATGACTCAGAACACAATCCAAAATTCATTATAGCATACATTAGTGTGAATCATCTATGTTCTGTACATATGGTGTAGTATACGTTCTATCGAATCTAGTACTAGTATAAGAAGATGTAACAGAATCAAGAATGAACTGACATAATGTAATACTAAAACATCATCTACTACTATATAAGATATAGTGATAGGTTGTCGTATCATCATTGCCGAGGGATGAGGGTCGAAGGACAGTCAACTTTATCTACGGCTACATAGTTTCTGTCTCGCGAGTCGAATGGCTGCAGGGACTATGTCCTGATCACCATGTGTAGTCCAATACAATCCAGAGATTGACACAATACTAATTCATATATGTAGTCCAATACAAATAGTCTAATACAAAACAACCCACAATACAAATAGTCTAATACAAATAAGTACTAATAGCTAATGAGAACCACGCAGCTCACGCAAACGCTCAGTGATACGATCACGCAACCACCTCGAAAAAGATCGACGGCGTTTGGAGAGATGTAGTCCCTTGGAAGTGTTGCATCAATAGAACTTCCGGTCTCACTAGCTACCGGTGCTGGATGAATAGAACCCGGTCCTACTAGCTACCGGTGCCACTTCCTCCTTAACAGTAGGAGGAGCCACCTCAGCATTCACTGTTTCCCTCAAACGACGTGCCGCTCCTCGGGTCATGGGTGCCATCTGGTAAAATCAATATTCACAGGGGAGAGCGGTTAAAATGAATGAGAGAACTATCAGAGAATCACATAAAACTAACTAGAACTGAAATACAGTAATTGACAAAGGATCCTTTGACAAAGGAGACCACCATGCTGTCAGGAACCTCTTGCTCGAGCTCTACACGAATGTCCAATTGAGCTCCAGGGGAAAGTTTGGCTCAGAACAAGAATCTGTTGATGGAGCACATCTACCATGCGTCAGAAAAAATAGTAACGGTGAGAGACCTCTGAGTAGGACGTACACTCTAATATATCTCCTCTAACACTCAATCCCACTACTGATATCATTCTTGTAAATGTGATCCTCAGAGTATACGTCCTACTCAGATGGATCTCTCAGTGTATCCTCTCCGGTTGGTTGTCCTAATTCATGTGTTTTAAGTGTAGAACGGATGTCAGAACGCAACCCAAAATTCATTCTAGCATACATTAGTGTGAATCATCTATGTTCTGTACATATGGTTAGTATACGTTCTTATCGAATCTAGTATGTAGTATCTGAAGAATGTAATAGAATCAAGATGAACTCACATAATGTAATACTAAAACGTCATCTACTACTATATAAGATATAGTGAAGGTTGTCGTATCATCATTGCCGAGGGATGAGGGTCGCAGGACAGTCAACTTTATCTACGGCTACATAGTTTCTGCCTCGCCAGTCGAATGGCTGCAGGGACTATGTCTTGATCACCATGTCGTACCATAGTTTCTGCCTCGCTAGTCGAATGGCTGCAGGGACTATATGTCCCGATCACCATGTTACCAAACCAACCAACAAAACTACTTGTTACAAATATCGGCACTATCGGTGCGTTCGAATCGTAGTATCACATTTTTCGGTGTCGAAAAATAAATATATTACTAAATTATCAGATTTTTGGCACTATCGGTGCCCTGACCAAGCCACCCCCCCTACACCACCCTTAGCCCTAACCCGAATCCTACTCCTAGCTCCCCTCCCCCAGCCGCCCTCGTCCCCCAGCGCGGAGAGAGTGAGAGCGCCGAAGAGAGTGCTTTGCCCCGGAGCTCAATTGGACATCCTTCGTGTAGAGCTCGAGCGAGAGGTTCCTGACAGCATGGTGGTCTCCTTTGTCAAAGGATCCTTTGTCAATTACTGTATTTCAGTTCTAGTTAGTTTTATGTGATTCTCTGATAGTTGGGAGGGGAAGAGTACCACGTACCGGAGAGGGAGGAGAGTCGTCGGAGAGAGTGACAGCGCCGGAAGGGGGAGGAGAGAGTGAGAGCGCCGGAGGGGGAGAAGAGTCGCCGGAGAGAGTGAGAGCGCGGAGAGAGTGAGAGCGCGAATGGGAAATAAACCCTAACCCGAACCCTAACCTAGCTCCCCTCCCCCAGCCGCCTCTCGTCCCCTGCCCCACCCCTCCAGCCACACCCCACTCACCCCCAACCACCCGCATCATCCCCTC
>JANAVB010039220.1:3204471-3206971 GCA_029216955.1 Iris pallida
TGTTGAAATTTAGAACATATATATTTTTTTCTCAATCCTTGAATATTAGAGAAAGAAAATTAGAAGATTTTAGTTCTTTTGTGTTCAGCAACTTCCCTAACCGATCGTTTGGTTTTCAACATTGATACCTAATTGATCGTTTTATTTATTTTTTTCAAAAGTGATACTTTCACTTCAAGACAGATACTTACATTTTTCAAATCAGGCTAGCTGAATTTCTGGAAGTTCCATTGAAATTCTTATGGATATAGTTGGAAGAATATTCGTCGGCTTACGATGGCAAGACAGCAGTGCAATGTCGCTATTTATTTGAATTATCAAGACTGCAGTTCACTACAGCCAGCAGTACACTGCGGTGGCATGATCCCTAAGTTAAAGTAATTTCAAATAAGCGTAGGTTATCAAATATTATTAAAACTATGTATTGGTTGTCTTATTTAATCTTTGAATTATTATGTCATAATGGATAGTCCATAGAGTATTCGATACTATACCATTATTTGAGTCATGATACTAAGAGTTTATTGCAGCCAGGTGTACACTTGTGAGGCATAAATTCTCGGAAAGTGACTTTACTTATATATATGATTTTGAATATTATAGAGACTACATTCTTTTTGGCATGTGACTATTGATTTTCTTGGTTCCCAACTTCGTAAACCTTCGACTAAAATTTAATGAGTTCTTATACTTTCAATTCTTGAACCCTTCCTTTTATCTTTTTACTTTATCATATCGTTATTAATTTCCTGGAAATCATCTAAACCTATTTTAATTTCCTTCCACTAGATTCATAACCATACTTAGATTATGATTTTATGGTCATGCCTATGTAATTGATCGTGCTAAAATGATTTCGATTTGAATCACCCTTAACGACTTTCTGATTGCAACTAGACTATTTTGATTATATTTCGATCGTGTCAATTCGCATATTTTTTTAGGTTTTGATTATGTAATCGTGCATAAATAATTTTGCTTAAATAGTTAATCGAGTTAATCGTGTCAAACGAATTTGAATTTTGATCGTTCCTAAAAGACTTTGATTGTGACTAAACTATTTGACCATAATCATAATCATGCCTATACTTCAACTAAATTATTGCTAATGTCTATATTTTATTCCACTATGATCATGACTATTTTGATCATGTTTATGCTCGTGCCATTTTTTTAAATTTTAATCACGTTTGGATGACTTGCATGATTAAACTTGATCGTGACTACATCTTAGTGAATTTAACCATGGACTTTATCAAAAATTTGATTGTTGACCATGCCTACATAATTTCAAATTAGTGGTTAATCGTGCCTAATGATCCTTTGCTAACCCTATTTCGGTTATATCCTCAAGCATGTTTAGAGTTGATCTTGATTAGATCCTTGACCATATAATTTGGTCATAGTTTGATCATGCCTAAGCAATCGTTCGTGTTAAACCGATTTCTTTGATCATCCTTAAACAAAATTTGATCATGAATCATATCATTCTCTTGATTATAACAATTGTTATTGTTATCGTATCGATTGAATTTTTGTTTCTTGATTATACTCTTAGTTATACCTAATCGTGGCCTTTGAAATTTCTAGTATGAAATATTTCTAAGGTGGGTAGATTTGTAAGTCCACTTTATGAGTTTTCAAAAATTTTATTTATTTATTTTAGTTGTATTTTTAAATATTTTCTAATTAGATAATAAAATTTATTTCCTTAAAATTATATTATAGATACTTTGAAAGGAAAGGATTTACCAAATATTTTGTTTAGAATTTATAGAAATATTTTTCAAATATTTGGAAGATATATGATACTAATTTATATTACTATTATAAGGTTATATTTGAATTCATGTATGTATTTTAATGTAGTCAGTTTGAATATTATTTTGAACTATCTGTGAACAACTATGTTGATCAAGAATAGATTTGATCGATCATAGATTGATGGACTTGCTCATATTTATGAAAAGAATTATTTTGGATTTTCATTCCTTATCAATCTAGGAAACCCTACCTAAATAAAGGGGAGGCTTGTTTTATTTTCTCCACAAATCCCTAGTCCCCAAAATCCCCAACTATCAAAATCACGAACCATAATTCCCAAAATCCCTAAACCAATTTCCTAATCTAAAACCCTAACCCTAACCCTAATTTTTTTTTCGTTTTTTAACCTATTTCATCAATATTTTCTTATCCTAAAATTTTCCTATTTTTACCGATCAACCAAGTTTGTCTATCCTATTAGTCCTTAAATTCGAGGATAAATTTATTTCTAAGGTGGGTAGATTTGGAAGCCCACTTCCCGAATTACAAATATTTATTTTTCTAACTATTTATTTTATTTTGAACATCATGATTAGAAATACTTTCTCTTGAAATGATTTAAAGATTATTTTACTATTGTTTTTGTATTTCAAAAAACTAACTAAAATTTATAGTTTGACAATGCTATTTAATTTTTCTCAAAATATATGTTCTCGAATTTTTGGAATTATAAAAT